>JAOEHY010002754.1:0-40998 GCA_025447955.1 Psilopsiagon aurifrons | reverse complement strand
TATTTTTTGGTGGGTTTTTTTTTTTCAGGCTTTGAAGTAGGCTCAGGCCTCCGGATTTAATCTAGGTCTTTGCAAGTCATAATTTTTAAAATGTGGCCAAAATATATAAAGCACTCTAGATGTCTTGTCTACTACTGATTTACACAGTCTTCTTACAGTACCTGCATTTGTCATTTACACTTACATTTATTAGTTCCACTGAATAAAGTTTTTAATCCTGAGGAAAATTCCCCTGCAGACCTCATAACAGCACACTGACAATTTTTCTGAAAGAGTAAAACCTGTTTTAAATTATTATATCTGATTTCACGTATTTTCATTGGTAAGAAAAACCCCAAAAAACAAAACTAAACCAACAAATCAATCAAAAAAACAAACTGTAACAGAGGCAAAAAAGCCCTACTTGGCTTTGCACCATTGTTTTTACTTTTTTTTATCAGGTACCATGAAAACTCCTTAACGAAATTTCAGGTTCCATTTCTTCTACACAGAACAACTAATTTCTAGCTCAAAACTGTGCTACTTTACTTGCTTGGATATTTCCTTCTTTTGAGATTAAAATGGTAATTGCTATTCTTATAAGAAAAGATCTTTTTTAGCACAGTGTTTTCTGTAAGGCAAGTTTAAATCCAAAAACATCAATAGCAGGTTTCTTTATAATATTTTTCTTAAAAGACACTAAAAGAAAGATGAATGCTTTCTGAAATGTATCAGGAAAATGTTATCGCTAATGTGCTAGGTACTGATGAGATCATATCTATAATAACATATACAAGGACAGATACATAAAGATTAATTGAAGCTAGAACAGAGACAGAAAGTCCAGTAGAATAAGAAGTAGAAAGCCTATTCTCCAAGAGAGACTTAAAGAGTCTGACAGGTTTAGATTAACAAATAATGCTAAGATTGGATAACTGCTATGCATAAATACAGTAGATATGTAGGGGTGGGAAAATTTAAGATAAGCCACAGTCTGCATTAAATAAATGGGTATTAAATATCCACAGAGTAAATTTAGGCTAGACATAAAAGATTCTTAATAGCTAGAAAGTAGCTAGAAAAACAACTTCCCAGTAAAATGAGAAAAATGTACATGCTAAACAGTAAGTTAAAGAACAATATGAAAATCGTAACCATGGGTAACTGGGCTCAATGATGGAGGAATTCCCTCTAGACATATATTTTTAGCAAGAAACCCACAATTTTTAACAGCTATTTTGATAAGAACATGTTTCAGAAGCAAAATTACCCTGGGTTCAGCAGTAGCAGTCCTTTTTCTCCTTCTTAGTAGCTGGTGCAGGGCCGTGGTTTTGACTTTTGGCCTGAGAACAGTGCTGATAACACCGATGTTTTTATTTGCTGCTCAACAATATTTACTCTGACCAAGGACTTCCTGAGTCTCATGCTCTGCCAGGGAGGAGGGGAAGCCGGGAGGAAGCAGAGACAGGACACCTGACCCAAACGACCGAAGAGGTTTTCCATATCACAGCACATCATGCCCACTATATAAACTGGGGACAGTTACCCAGAGGGGTTAGATCACTGCTCGGTCAGGCTGGGTATCGGTTGGCACGTGGTGAGCGGTTGCATTCTCTTCCCTTGTTATTTCCCTTGTCATTATTATTACTGGTGGTAGTAGCGGTGGTTTGAGCGATACTTTAGTTACTGGGCTGTTCTTATCTCAACCCATGGGAGTTACATTCTTTCGATTCTTCCTCCCATTCCTCTGGGAGTGGGGAGAGGAAGGGGTGGGGAGTGAGCGAATGGCTTCATGGTTTCTGGGTTGCCGGCTGGGCTTAAACCATGACAATGACATAAAACTACATACTGCATCTGAGTTGCATATCTAGTACTAAATCAAAATTGAGATTAAGAGTTATTTTTTTAATAATTTATTGTTTCCTGTACACTGAATAATTCCTTAGTATCAGCAGAAGTTACTCCTTTCCTTAGCCAGCCAGTTTCAAAATAATTCACAAACACATCATTTGCATATTCCTTGACTTCATAGCTCCTCAATGTTTTCAAAACCACTTGAGGACCTTAGTCACAGAAAGATTTGGTTTTTTCTGATCTGGATTTCACTGCCCATCTAAAGGCTATTTCTATTCATAGTTTTTCTTTCCCAAATACATTTGTGAGGTTTTCATCTTGCCTTTCTTACACTAAATGCTGCAACAGAACAGAGCTTCAAAACTGTGTTTTTGGCTATTCACTCTAATGCAAAATTGCTGCAAAAGTTTCATTCAACGCAATTCAGTTTTCTTGTGCACACCATTTCACAGGCAAATGAAATACTTCTGCACTTCTTATATATCACTTCTGCTGGTCTGTAAACATGGTATGTTGCTAGGGAGGATTCAAAGAAATATCTAGCAGGTTCTCAAGTGTGATTTAATTATGTTACACTATTGTCATGACAAATGAATCTGATATTTACAGATTATCACAGAACAATTTAACAGAAAATCAATTATTTCCTGTTAAATTTTAAAACTAATTACTAATATTTCTAATAAATATGAATTTTCAGGTTTTCTTCATAATAACTGTCAATAAAACTGTTTTTATACATGTCCTGGTTTGGGCTGGAATAGTTAATTTTCTTCCCAGTAGCTGGTGTAGTGCTGTGTTTTGGCTTTTGTCTGAGAACAGTGTTGATAACACACATGTTTTTAGTTGCTGCTAACTAATGCTTACTCTGATCAAGGACTTTTCAGATTCATGCTCTGCCAGTGAGGAGAGGAAGTCATGAGGAAACAGAGATACAAGAGGTGACCCAGACTAGGCAAAGGGGTATTCCAAACCACAGCATGTCATGCCCACTATATAAACTGGGGGCAGTTACCAAGAAATGCAGATCACTGCTCAGGTTGGGCTGAGTATTGGTTAGTGGATGGTGAGCAATCGTATTGTGCACCACTGTTGTTCACTGTTTATTTTTTTATTTTTCCCTGTTAGTTTTATATGTCCTTCTCCTTGTTGTTTCTCTTATCACTATTAATAGTATTATACTGTTATACTGTTCTTTTTTTAGTTATTAAACTGTTCTTATTTCAATCTGTGTCTTTCACATTCCTTAGACGGCAGCTGAGAGAATGGCTGTGTGGTATTCAGTTACTTGCTGTGGTTAAACTATGACAATACAGGTACCGTTTTCATTCAAAATATTCCCTTTGACAACAAACTGTTATTCCCAGCTATTATGAAACACACTTAAGATGTTTCCAATAAAATTTTATAACACTATGAATCCTTCATTCTCCTCTTTTTAAAGTGACAGTTACTTTTATTATTCAAATTTTACTCTAAGATCTTAGTATTTAAAGGTATAAAAAACCCTTCAATTATGGCCTGCTCAATTTTAATTACTATGAGTTGAGTAAATACGACAAACTGGACTCTTTTAAGAGAATCTTGGTTATACACCCGAGACACTGAGACTGGCTCTGCTGATTGCTATGCAGGATTTGTACATTAGTGTATTATATCCTTTCTGTGCTCAGCATTCTGCTTATTGCTATCAACCAAATGCAGTGGTGCCACTGGTGGTTCATTCAGACTTGATTTACAATACAGAAAAGAAAATCTAGAATTCCCATTCAATTTGGTAACAACATCAAAAGCTCTAACACAAATCTACCCATTCAGTGTAAAGCCCCAGCTTGAATGATCTAAATTACCTATCATTTCAGTTTCATTTATTTCACTAGTAAATTGAATCCTGCTATGTGGGCGTATACAGCCATGTAATCGTAATGAAGTCCTCGCAAGATTGGAAATACAAGAATTAATAGAAAGCGCCTGATGATATGCTCTTGCTCCTAGTGAATACTACCACCAGTGTTCATTATGTGCAGCTTATTGTCAGAAGCCTGGAACATGCACATGCCCTGAAAGCTCTCAGATCTACTTTTAAGTCAACCTTTGCTTAAGAACAAAAAAAAAAAAAAAAAAGCAGCAATGTTGCACAAAGCCTACCTCTAGACAGAGAGCCTGGGCATGCTGACAGCTACTAAAGTAAGAATAACCATTTTTAAAGTTGATTTTTAATATTTTTTTACTTTTTTTCTTTTTTGGTAAAAAGCTTATTTTGCTTCTTCAGAAATTCCATGTTCATGAATCACTCTGCAAAGGTATTTGATCACACAGCTGGAAGTAGTTTTACTTATCCTCCAGTGTTGACATTTTCATATACACAAATTACGTGGTATATGTTCATATTCAGCAATTTAACAGGAACTTAATATGCTTGCTTGGGATTTTTGTTGTGGGTTGTTTTTTTTTTTATTCACTATGTTACTGGAATTAATGAATTTTTATAATCTCTTAATGGGTATTTGATAAAATTAGTATTATGATTAACAAGAACACTGACATCATAATTTGGAACTGATGAAACCTAACATACTTCAGCCTGCCTTCAAGAGGACAAGAAATTATAAAATAGTTATACAATTATAAAAACCCAACTGTGTGATTATCAACTGTAAATTATTGAGATAACTGCTTGAAGATGCTGCATTTATTCATTGCAATGTCTGTGTGACAGAAAACAGAAAAAAACACATTAACATTCACCCCAATATTTAAAGCCTCAAGCTATTTCTGAAACAGGCTGAATGTTTCAAAAATGCTTGACAAAACCCAAGCATCTTATTTCTAAAGATGTACGATTCCACTTAGAAATCTTACTTTAAAATACTCTGAGGTTGCTGTCATAAGATACCAAAAGATACAATTATTCATACAACTAATAGGTGGCATAAGTAAAAATAAACTTCTAAATGAAAGCATATCACTTTGAGGACTGCACAACTAAGAACAGCCACAAAAAAGAACGTAAATATGGAATCATACAAAAACTCTGCCCTGTGACAGCGTATTCATTCTCTACGCACTTCTAGCCAAAAAAAGCTCGAACATCATGCCTCCAAGCAGGAGATAAGTAAGTTAAAATGTGTAATCTAAACAGGTCACCTTCAGAACCAGCTTCAAGACTAATCTGACAATACTCTTTCATATACAGCCTGAATTCAGTCTTTCCCCCTCCACAGCTACACATCTTGATCTCCACCCTTTTAACTTTTAATCACATTAAAATCACATCAAAAATTTTAATTATTATTTTCCAGACAGAGAGGTGGCAATGATAGTATGTGACTCCACTAAAGCCTTTGAACATAAAGCCTTTTCTACCTCTGTATGTTAACTCAGCTATCTGCATAATTCATGATGACAGATGAAAGACTACTTCCCATGCAAATATGTCAGGCAGAAAAATAACTACTTTGAAATGAAACTGATAGTAAGATTTAGATCAGACTTTGGGAGTTAAAGCATAAAGCCAAGTTCCTAGCAAGTGTTACAGTACTTATATATTGCAGAGGGCCTGCAGAAATTATAGGTCAAATTCTGCTCCATACCAAACTCAAAATTTGACTTAGGTCAAGATCAAAATTTGACTTTTAGCTAAGTGTAGCATGCAATGCCAAAAAATCCAGTTCACTGTAAAAGGTACATAATACATAATCCCAAAATCAGGTTATGTGAGGCACATCAAATACTTTTGAAACACTTATGATCACTATGCACTGCTAAATTTACAGAAACAAGTGAACACCTGTATTAGCAAAGCTTTTCATACAAATATACCTCCACATTTGAAAACCACGGAAGATCTGTCTTCGGGTAGAAACATGAACCTTTTAATTTCACCTTTGCTTATGCCTGATGAGAGAAACGCTACCGTCAAGTACCTAAAGAGCAAGTACCTTACAAAAGTTTGCAAACAATTTTGGGTACAAAATTATGAACTGAACTTCTTTCTGTATCTATTCAAACAAAGCTTTTGGTATTCAAGGACAACCCTCTCCTCTAGAGACTCTGCCCTTATTCCAAGAACCTTTCTAAAATTCTTACACTAAACTCAGCAATATTTATTTACACTGAACTTCCAGTCCTTTCCTCAAGCCCCTGAACCATCAAATCAGCAGCCAAGGAAAATCTGCTCTTCTTTTCTACCCTTGCAAACAATACTGGAAGCAACATCAGAGCAACCCCTATGAAGCTGAAACTTGAACAAGAACATGCCTGGATGGGAAACCCAGATGAGCATTCTGACTGATCATCACAATGTCCTTGCCTCTCTTTCTTGAAGTCACTAGGCACAGCACTAAGACTGCACTGAATGTTGGGATCTGCCAAATGGAACAGTTAACGCCACCTTCCACTCTCCCACTCAACTCAATATTCAGCGCCGTGAATGTGCTGACAGATATCCTCCTGCTCTCATTATTTGGGAATCTGCTGCAGGGGAACTGAAGTTAGGAATAGGACTCTGCTTGATATGCTTTTGAAGGAATTTCATATTCTTTAGACTTCTGACAGAAGAACAGAAAGTCTAATTAAACATAGTTTAATTTCTTTAACTGTGACTGTCAAAGGTTGAGAAGGCATAAACTTGCAAGTAGCATCAATAAGTGAAAATTTTTTTTTTCCTTTGCAAAATTCACACAGTAGCCTCAAAATTGTTCAGAAATGGCAAATAACATGCTAGGCCTCAGAAAATCTTCCAATTTTTTTTTTTTTTTATTTGGGCTATAAAAGAGGCATAAAGGGCACTCTTTGTAAAGAATCCATACCAAACTTGATAATTGATTTCAGTATGCATCTAAGTAAGAGCTTAGGGATTTCATTAATAATAACAACATGCAGTAGCTCTTCACACAGTCGAGTAATTAAACATTGGAACTCTGCCAGAGAAATGGGTAAATGACAAAAATTAATGTTCAGTGGTCATTAAAAGGCACACAATTAGGGAAATTAATAAAAACATTTATCAGTTATCAACATTATCAATGTTAAATACCCTATGTTAACCCATATGGAGGAGGAGAGCCTGTTACCACATATTTCTTCAGGTTTGAGGAGCACATCACAGAAGTATTGATATCTGTGTTCTTCTATCATTGTATCTTGGTCATTTCTGAAGGAGGCATGACACTGGGCTAGATTAATCATTCAATAGCCATCCAAATAATTGGAGTTTGCATGAACTGAGCTTCAGAAACCATTTTTTTTGTCAACTTTTTTTTAAGGCGACAGAGATGTAAAGCTCTCATATTTGAATTTCATTATTGCTTGCTGGTTCAACCCTTTGACAAAACAGGAAACCAATTCCAGCAAGAGCAGATTATTTCAATTTTAGGTGTACAATGAATAATAGCAACCTCAGTCATACTGCAGCATCCTTTACTACCAAAAATACAGTTTATGCCTTACATTGTATAATACTCAGCCTCACATAAAGACATGACACTTGTAGATATACTAAGAAGCAAAACTTCATCTGAATTACATACTTACTTGCACAAATCATAGAATCAACGAGGTTGGAAAAGGCCTTTAAGATCATCAAGTCCAACCATCACCCCAGGACAGCCAGGACCATCACTAAACCATATCACTGAAGGCCTTGTCTACACGGTTTTCAAATACTTCCAGGGATGGTGTTCCACCACTTTCCTGGGAAGCTTCTTCCAATACTAAGTAATGTTCTATACTTTTCAGTGCTTATATAAAAGCTGCATCCACTTCCTAACATGAGAACAAATGAAAGAAATGAAAAGAAAATGAATATTGTAACTGCTGTATGTCCAAGAATTCAGTAATAGTGAAATGTGTAATAGTGAATAGTGAAATGTCTTGATTTGCATTTTCAGAACACTACACTTGATAAAGGTAAATTAAAAACCACACCGTAATATCTGCTGGGGAAAAAGAAAAAATAATAACAAGAAAAGAGCTATCTATTTTGTAGACCTACTTTCTTGTCCCTTGCTGATCTCTAAATACTGATTAAGCCCAGTTTGCTTTTCTTAGAAGGTCAGACAAGATCACAGTTCATGGCAGTATTAACAATAAAGAATTAATTTCCCTCATTAATGTGCTCATTGCTATTCCAAGGAGTGAGACAAACTGAATAAATGCAACATATGAAATACATATTTAGCTTTCCTCAACCTTCAGTTCACACATGCATACATGTTTTAGAGACACACTGTCTACAAATCACGGTTAAGGAATGTGCTTATGAACATGTTTACTTACCTTATCCAGTGAAAAATTTGCTCTTTAATAGCAGTATAATGCATGCATGAGGTTAGATTTATCAGCTCTCTAAGTATCAGTGTAGTTACTACGCAATTAATCCTCTTGCAACCAAGAAGGCTGTTCGGATAAATAAGGAGAGTTTGGTGCACCTTGAGAATCAGTGATGAATCATTAATCACTGAACCTTTACAGGTGATTTTTGTAAATAACAGTTTTGTCCAAATCTATTCTGATCTGATAATTAGACAAGATTTTACAAATCAGAACAAAAATCTTTCTGATGTGTAGTATTTAAGATTTGAGTACAAGCAAGGCTCTTTTAAAATTTTATTCCTCTTAAAACCAGCATAACTGTGAGCTTAAGCAATTTTCAAATTCATATACAGTTGACAAGGTGAAAGGTAAAATAGTAGAAAATTGTGTTGAAAATCCTTCTCTCCCTCCAAAAAAGTCAGCTATGAATCTATGCTGATCATTACTGAGGCTTTGAAATTTGAAAGGCCAAATCCTACTATATTTGCCTCACAACTGAAAAGACCTTTAGAACAGGGATGACAGATGTGTACACTTGCAAATGCATTACACTAAGGGAAATGGAAGAAAACAGTAAGGATGCTCTTGCGCGTATGTATTCTGAATGTAATTTTTCAAGTGCAAACTCTATTGGAAGGTTTTAGTTTTTACTATTTGAAACAAGAACTTAGAACCATTCTGAAAACTTATAATCTTAATAGAAACCTGAACTTTCAAAATTCAATTAAAAAATATTTTCTAAGCAAAGGAACTGGACTATCGCTGGTCTTTCATTTAGAGAGAAAGATGCATTTCATACAAGACAAAGCAAAATCCATTTTTTCTTCAAAAGGTGAGCCTTACAGAACACAATACAAAATTGGATGTTTCCTAGAAAAAAGCAGTTGCACGAATGTCAAAACCAACTTCATGACTGTGAAGCTTTCATTGCAGCAATCTCTTGACATCATAAGTTTTACTGAAGATTAGAAAGCAGCTGCAGCTACACTATTTTCATTAATACAGCTACCTGAGGCCATTCAAAACCAAAGGCAGTGACTGGAAGGCTATTAGAGAACAATAATAAGCTTTCTTGAGCAAACGTGTTATTCACAGACACCCTGCTGAATCTTTTTTTTTATATTCTGTTTTAAAGATAACCTACAGGTCAAATGCATTGGAATACATTCAGTCTTCACTCTCAGCTTTCCAAATAATGTGTTTTAAAAGCTGTCATTTCAAAGTCTTGGGCTTCACAGTACTGGGATTGAAGGCGAAAGGAGTAAATGTGCAAAAGCCTTGTTTTTTAGTTTCACAAAGCTGATGCCCCTCATACACCCCATTTAGGAAGAAAGGAAAGAATTCATCTTCTCATTTCTTATCATAGCACAGGGAACTTGACGGTAGTTTAATTCTCATGCTTGAAATGTAAATGTTAGTCCTTTCCCAAGGTATTCATGAATGAAGTATTAAAATAATAATGCAAATGGTCTAAGTTGTTGGTTTTCTATAAAGAAAAGTAATAATGATGCAGTCCTTGAAGCAGCTTCAGATGGCCTAGAATTAATGTCAACACTCAGCTAATAAATCCTGAAGCAGTTACATTTTCTGCTGGCTGCAATCAGTCCAAGGCAATTGAATGGCTTCTGAAATGCTTCTGTATAATGAAAACAAAACACACAAAGCTTTACGCTATTTTCCTGTATCAAAAGTTACTGATTTTTGGTTTGCCCTTTTTTTTTTAATTTACAAAACTCATACCTAAAATGTGTAATCAGGCAGAAAAAAACCAAAAAGATCTACTGTGAATCATAACATCAGAGATTCCATAGTTCAGATTTTTTCAGTACAAGGAAGTCTAAGCACTAAGACATAGTTCACAGTAAGCTCTAAAAGAAGTGAGCTTGCCTGAGCAAGAATGTCTCCACCACCATTTACAGTTTTGCTGTTACAAAGATCTCATTTAGTAGGTAAGCTGTTGTAATCACTTGGAAAAAAATAAAATACTGTGCATCAAATTAGATACTGCCTGCAGGAAAAAAAAGAAGCTACTAAGCTGTATTAGAGAACTGTCTTGCAACATTCTTAGCAATATTGCGTGTAAACAAATACCTTTCACTTATTATTTTAAGTAAAGCCCAATAGGAGTTTATACAGTGGAGTCTATTCCACTTGTCTTTGGTTTTAAACTACATTTAATACAAAAAATGCACGAAAAAGCTCAGAGCTGCATTACTTTAATTCAAGTGAATATATAAACTTTTTTAAGAGTTCTAACAGGTTGAGTCATGAACTTGGTCTGATCCCCTGTGAGCTCACAGGAAGCAAAATTCTAAACTATTCTTCCACATGTTCATACATACTTTGGCAAAAAAAGAGTTTGCCTGAACCATACAATAATAAAACGGAAAAAAACCTCCAAACCCCAAACAAAACCCTTCCACACAATAGGCACTAGAAACAAAATTCCTAATAACATGAGTAGATCTCTAGATGACTAAATTTTTTTTTTTTCTTTAAAGTACATTTTGGACCCAATTATTTTTTTTTTTTTTTTATACAGACAATTTGATAGTTACTTCTGAATGTACTGACGCATAGACAGGCACAACCAGATGCTATTCTGACTGGCCTTTATGTAGTTAATTACATCCCCAAAATAAACTAAACACATAGATAACCAAAGCATATTGGATTTTCTCATGTACAGAAATAAATTGCTTTCAATTTATTTTTTTTATCTGCAAGAAACCAATTCCTTTACTAAATATATAAAATTACTAAGCTAATTGCACATCTCATACATCCGAGAAGCTGATAAGCAATGCATTTTCCATAGCAGGCACCAACTGACCAAAGCATTAACTCACTTTACTGTAATGCATAGTATTAAAAAAGTATCTGTTTGCAAATAGTTCTTCAAATTTCCACAGCTCAGTGACAGAAAGGGCACTGTGGAGCAAGCAACATGATGCTGCAGTGGTGCAAGTGCTTCACCTTGTTTCTTCTTTCTAGCAAAACCCAACCCAACAAAAAAACAAAACAAAAAAACCCTCAAAATGGATTTCATAAATAACCCTGAAATTCTTTCCTATATGGACTTATAATAAAGCTCCTCTAAAAGGTATTTTTATAAAGAAATAAAGACCATGCTTTGAAGACTGGCACTAGAGTTTGCTTCTTGATTCAACCCTATGTGTAGACACGTACTACATGAAAGCTTTTTGTACATGTTAAACAAAAAGCTTTTAGGTCACCTGCAGCACCACAGCAAATTTTACTGTTATACTTTGTAGAACTATGTGCCTTGTAATCAATTCTTCAGACTCATGGGAAAAAGGTTTTCCAAGAAACATACTTGCATTAATTATGTTATACTGTATATTCTCTATACCTTTATTTAGAAATAAAGCACAACCAGTGTTAAAGATCAAACAGGAAAAATGAATGATTCAATGATTAAAAGACAAAACTCAGAAGCTAGATGACTACTTCTGCTTCCTGTTAGTAATGGTGCATGTGAAAATTCAATTTCCTTAGAACACGTCTTCAAAACCAGCAGATTAATGAAGGATGTCTCTGATTTTTTACAGTGTATTTTAAACATACTTGCATGCTAGAAGGGTAGGCATGCACAAAATACTTTAAAAAATGCATTTAGGTCGAAGTGTCAACACAGTGAATACTCAGCATTACAGATGCTATCAAGCATCAATACTGCTCAATACATAGAATCATAGAACAGTTAGGGTTGGAAAGGACCTCAAGATCATCTAGTTTCAACCCCCCTGCCATGGGTAGGGACACCTCCCACTAAGCGAAGGTGAACTGTGAATATGGTGTATATTTGAGTATTCAGAAGAAAATTAATTTTTTTTTCCCCTGTCCATTCTCTTTCCCATTTCATTTTGTCTCTGCTTTTATGGAGAATTAAACATGATGGCAAAAGAAAAAAAGAAAGAAAAAGTTCTCCCTGAATCATGCTGTCATTATTTCAGACAATTCCTGAGAGTGTAGAACCTTGATTACCATAAGACTTCAGTAATGGCAGATTTTCTGATGCTATCTGAAGTAGACCTTGCACCTACAAATCACACTTTGATAAATCACCAAACTCTAAGATGCATCACTTCAAGTATTCTAAGCATATAACTTCAATTGGTTCCTCTGGCAGACAACCTATTTTTATTGAAATCCCAAAGTAATGATTTAAAAGTAAATTTTAGGTTCATATATGTGAAAATACCTCTTTTGACTACAGAAAATGATTTTCAGAGATAGGGAGCCTCAAAAGCCATTTAAAGTTACTAGAAGGTAATTAACTCTAAAAAAATGACGTGAGTACCTTGAATTGGCTATCCACTCAACAGGCATCATTACTGATGTTTTAACAACTTAGTAATTATCTACGCAGTTACAAAATAATTTAAATTGATTAATTGAATCACTCAGTTTTTTGCATTTCATTTTTATCAGCTGCTGTTAACATTTCATAAGCATTAATATTTATAGATTACAAAGATTATGAGAAGCAATTAGCACATTCTGAAATAATATTACCCAGAGAAAACAAACATCAAACATGATTCAATAAACACAGATTTCCATAATAAAAGAATAAATTCAATTATTTTCAGAATCAGGAAATGCTGTAATCTAAATTAATGTCACATACCAAGAATAGTATATGCCTAAATCTGAATAAGTGAAATTGTATTTCCCCACTAAACATGAAGTCTGAGCTATGGTTTTAACACGCAACACTTCCACAGTGCACTTTTGAGCCCTTGGAAGCATCTGTACTGCTCCTGTGGTCTTCATCTACACTGAGTTTGAGTCTATGGGATGGATCAACATCCACGTGCATCCTGGTTCAGTGATCTCATTACAATAAATTTCACTTCACAAAAATTACACCAGGCAGTACTGGCCTGTACTCAACAGCTACACCAGGCAGTACTGGCCTGTACTCAACAGCTTCTTCGTGAAACACAAAGAGCAGTGAGTCTGCACCTACCTCAGGTTTGGAGATTTTTATGTTGTTTGCTTTGGGGGGCCTCTTTGTCTAGGTGACCCAAACATAAGATCCTATTGACCATATTTTATAAGAGCAATAACTGAGTTATATCAATTAAAATCTGTAAGGTTAACAACTAAATATTGCCAGGGTCAGCATATACTAAAAAACAGAAAAATTTGAAATATGAAGCACAGAAATAGAAACCAGACACTGTATCGCAAAATAGATATTCACAAAGGATGAAATCTAAACACTTCTAGTTAAACAAAACTTAATGGTTAGACAGATCATATTCACTCAAGTGACCTAGTCCAGAAGCTGGACATCGCATTCATTCCATTGATTTTATAAAAGGATTACCAGGCCAAGAAAAGCTAACCATATGCTAGGCTGTATCAAAATGAATGTTGCCAGCAGATTGACAGAGGTGATTCTCCCCCTCTACTCAACTCTCATGAGACCCCACTGGAGTATTGCATTCACCTCTGGTGCCTCCAACACAAGAGGGACATAGACATGCTTGAATGAGTCCAGAGGAGGGCCACAAAGGCAATCAGAGGGCTGGAGTACCTCACCCATGGAGATAGGCTGAAAGAGTTGTATTTGTATAGCCTGGAGAAGAAAAGGCTCCAGGGAGACCTTAGAGCAGCTCCTAGTGCCTAAAGGGGGCCTATGAGAAATCTGGAGAGGGACTTTTTACAAAGGCATGTAGTAACAGGGCAAGGGGGAATGGTTTTAAGCTGATGGAGAGATTAGGATTAGATATTAGGAAAAAAATTCTTCACTATTAGGGTAAAAAGACACTGGCACAGGTTGCCCAGAGAAGTCGTGAATGCCCCATCCCTGGAAGTGTTTAAGGATAGACAGGGCTTTGAGTAACCTGGTCTTGTGGAAGGTGTCCCTGCTTATTGTAGACTGGTTGGAATCAGGCCCCTTCCTACCCTAACCATTCTGTGGTTCTATGAAAAGCTTGGATGCCTTTCTTTTAGAAACAGGAAAAAAAAACCCTACATGCACAAAAAAAATCAGAGGCAGGGGAAAAAGCTACACAAATATCATGTGCAAATGTTTCTATTCCAAATTTCAAGGATCACAGCCACAGCATTCCTGTAACCCTCAATACAAAGTCACATAGCAGCCTAAGGCATTTCATTGTCACAGGCATGGTTTTTACCTTCAGCCTAAATTTCTGCTTCTTAATCTCATCCTATTACTCTCATCTCATACTTTATGAAAGGACAAGGGGGAGTAACTAAAAGATTAACCCCAGATGTAATTAGCTTAAGAAGGTCATAGTAATTTTCCTTTTATAATCAAGAGTCAACAAAACTGATATGGTCAGCATCCACACATGGCCATCTTTGACAAATACCCATTTTTAATTAAATTGGTAAGACTGGCATTTCCAAGACCAAGATCTGAACTAACACCACTGAAACTGGTTCATGATATTATCTCCATGTCCTGTGGAATGAACACTAAGCTTTAGCCTATCTGTTGATTCATTGCTAGAAAGCTACTAGGTCTTCTACCATATTTTCTCCTCCTCCTTTATATTCATTACCCAATTTTATTTAATACTTTCACTATCAACAGGACAGGTCTAACACCTTTGTCTCTACAGGATTTAAGCACCAAGCAGTTGTAAGTGAAATTTTATAATGAGTGTTATAGACATTATTATTTATTATTCACATTTATGTTTATCCATATTAATGAAAATCACAAAGCAGAAATGACTTTCACAAAATTAGCTGGAAATTACATACAATGCAAGTCAACACTTTAACCTACACAATAATTAGGATCTTTTTTCTGCCTCAGTTCATCACTCCAGCATGTGTGATGAACTCTTCTTTCTTGTAAAGTGGACACCACAGCTGAGGTTGCAATGGCAGGTATTCAGTGACACTGCCAACTGAAAAACAGAGTGGTAACATTAGATTTCAGAATCTTCCCACGGAGTATTTTTGGAATAGTCTCCCTACAAATGTAATATTTTATTTGAAAATCCAATTCTGTCTCGACCCTCTCTTAGCTCAGTGCTCAAATCTTATATAAAGGGAGACTCTTATGTGTTGCAGATTTCAAGAGGCCCTACTTAATCTTCTGTGCTACAGCATGCCTCTGCTAAACAGGGAACCACAAAGAAATGCAATGAGGACTCTGACTTTCCACACAAGCTAGGTGCTCACAAGATAGTCCTGATACTTGCAGACTCATTATGCTTCAGGAAAACCAGGCCCACAGCTGGGTGGAACACAGTGCTGAATGTGGGCTGAAATGGCTTGATGACACATTGACATACCCATTGCACCAGAACAGCCAGATGCAGAGTTGTGGTGCACTGCCTAGCCTCCTATGCCACAAAACCAACACCAAACCATCGGTAGCACTGAAAAGACTCTTACTGAAGATAGTGTAGCAGGAGAATATAGGAGGGATATGTGTCGAGAGAGGTATAGGTTCCTCTAATTTGCTACTTTGTTCTTTTTTCACCCCTATCTGTAGCAAAACTTATGTAATAATATGAATACATGAAATCACTTCTATGCACATACAACCCAATCTTGCTCTTAATTTTTTTTGGAGCATTTTGGAAGTGTATTTTGCAGTACAAATTACTTTTTAAACCACTTAAAAGTGAGAATGAATTCTGTTGTGGACACTGCACAAACCTACTTGATTGAGTACAATTTAAACTAGCAGGGTCGAAAGAAATGTATACATATATAGGAGAGAAATCCTGTTTCTTACCTTTTTCTGTCAGTGCTCTAAACTGCTGCTTCACAAACTTACATGCACATATTTTACTCTAAACATGCACATAGTCTTAGTATAGACTCTTCAAGCAAATTAGGAATATACATTTCCATTTACAGCAGTGAGTTGCACATACCATAGCAGTCAGAACAGTAGAGAGCTTATCCTAAAACTTTCTGACTCTCGTAAGTCAAGAAATACTGGACTGGAAAATACTATGCAAAAAAAAAAAAAAAAAAAATTGGTCCTCAGGAATGTGAGTACTATGGAAACTTGCAATTTAACTTAAACATCTAGTAAAACCCTGAATTTTTTTTACAAGATAAAGTTGCAGAATCATCCTCTCTTTTTTATTTTTTACTTTTTTTACATGATGTGCTTTCATAGCTTTCCTCGCTGGTATTACTCTGGCAATAAATGAATGAACAGACATTTCTTTGATATTTCCTGTCATCCTGTCTCCTCCATTACAGTGTAGGGGTTCAGTTAATGATGGGACTGAAGACTTTGCTGAGCTAAAATGAGAATAACCCATCTCACCTTAAAAAAAAATCCTTGGGTAAATGACTTGGCTCTGTCTGATTTTATGATTTTCAGGGACTCATTTTCCAGTTAGAAACTGAATGGTGATCTGGTAATCCTCTCTTTTGTTTCAATATCTATAACCCTACATCATATAACCAGGAGCTTTACACACTTTTAGCTAAATCTAAGATTTCAATGGACATATTAAAAATTGCTGGAAAAATAATTCTCAAGCTTTTGGTCAGAAGTTATGTGAACAATTCTAACACACTGAGACATACTCTTCCCTGGAAAACTGAAAAAAAAAGTTAATATGTCTTAAATTCCACACTTAAAAGATGAAACTTTTGCTAAGTGAAACTAAAGAATCAGCTTCGACTATATAAAAAGGAAAGAAATTATGAATAAATTATATGAAATAGATTTGAACCAATCTTACAAACACATGTTGCTCTGAGAGACAAGCTGCATGAACTATTCTGGGGAAAGAATCAAGGATTGAGTACAGTCTATTCAAAAAGTTATGAAGATATAAAAAAAATTATTGTCAAGGTCTTCTTATAGTAATCTGATCTACATAAAATAATTTCTTGCAAATTCCACTGGTAAAATCAGCTGCAAATGTAGACACTTGGACACTTAAAAACTAGAAAACACAAATATAAGTTATAAATCTAAACAAAAATACTTTTTTAAGCATAATACTCATACTACCAATAATAATTTGCGCTATTGAAGCCACCTTTCAGGTAAGCTTTTTTTTTTTCCTCCAGTATTCAAGTTATTGTTGTTTCTACAAATGAGAAGTGATCATAATTTTCTGTGCATCCTCTATTTTTGGTCAGGAAATGTGTCATCCTTTTCACAAGTGAAATGAAAATTACTGAAGCGAGGATTGTCATTTTAAGCCTGTCACAAGGGCAAGCAGTCACTGGTCAAGTAAGAACCATATCTTACTGATATGGTAAGAACCTGCTTTTAAATTATTAAATAACACTGGTGTGCACTGAGGAAGAAAGTGAGCACTGGAGGAGACTTACCCAAAAGCTTTGGCCTACATCTGCCCTGCTCTAATGGTTTATGTGTGCACAGAAAAGAAACACAAATGAAGTCTTCTGAACTTCATATCATTATAACACGTAAAGCGGTGAGAACATGGAAGGTGATGGGAACCTAGGTAACGACTGCTAATTGGCTATAAATATAGGAAAAATCAATAAGAGTGGATGAGGGTGGCATGGCTACTGAGGCCACTGATAGCTTAGGCTGGTCCTGTAAATTAGAAAGCAATAAATAGTTAAAACAACTGCTTTGCAGGGGAACATACAGCATCATGCAAAATGATGAGCCCAATGTGGAGCATCTATATTACAAGGAAAAATTTCCATACCTTAACATTAGCAGATACTGAATACAACTTACTAAATGAGAAGCTAAAAATTAACCTATTGTAAAATACAAAAAATGAATATGCATCTAATTAAATTTATTCTCAAAAGACCTTAGAGCATCTGAGGAAAGAAGAACAGGTGAGGTAAGTAAAAAAGTACAGTGAACAATGGCAAGAATTTTAGACCAAGAAGATCAGAACAAATGCTATATTTTACTGAAATGCTGCAGAAGGGTCATGCGCCCATGAGAAGCAAACAGAAAAACCCTGTCACATAGAACTTTTTAGTGCCAGAAAAATGGAGGTAATCAGCCCAGCTGAGATACGTAGCACCAGAGAATGTGATATTTAGGACCCTCCTCTCCCCTGCCACATTTAAAACACAACAAAACCACTTTGCATTGTTTGTTAATTATATTTTGGAATGACCACCAACTCCTATTAACTTGCTCAGTCAGCATCTGTAGATCAGACATGGCAACCTGGGATCTGCCTATGTAAACCAGATAATTCATAAACATATTTTACTTTCTCTTGGAGAAGCAGATGGTTCCATTTGTTTGCATTAAAAAAAATACAAAATATATCATTCTTAGAGTTAAATTACCTTCTTGATGATTCTACATTTCACCCGCATATACAAACATAACTTTTCTAGTTACTTGGCTATACTTCCACATATATTCACCCATAATTCTAGTGGGGAATACAACAGGGAAAAGTAGCATGCACTAATGACTACAATTCAGCATTAAGTATGCGTTCATGTCCATTAGCTTCATGTGCTTAACATGATGTACTGAATCAAGGACTAGTCCATACCCTATGCAGAACAGGCTGTACATAACTATTAAGAATGTAGATTCTTAACGTCATGTTTTTAAGATCATGTTCAAGTTCCAAATTAGAACACCAAGAAATACTGGACACTGAGTGAAGATAGAATCATAGAACAGTTAGGGTTGGAAAGGAACTTAAGATCATCTAGTTCCATCGCCCCTGCTATGGGCAGGGGCACCTCACACTAAACCATGCCCCCTAAGACTCCACCCAACCTGGCCTTGAATACCGCCAGTGATGGAGCATTCACTACTTCCATGGGCAACCCATTCCAGTGCCTCACCACCCTTACATTAAAGAATTTCTTCCTCATATCCAATCTAAACTTCCCCTGTTTAACTCTGAACCCGCTACCCCTTGTCCTATCACTAAAGTCCCTGACACAGTCCATCCCCAGCATCCTTGTGGGCCCTCTTCAGATACTGGATGGGTGCTATGAGGTCTTCATGCAGCCTTCTCTTCTCCAGGCTGAACAGCCCAAACTTTCTCAGCCTATCTTCACATGGGAGGTGCTCCAGTCCCACAGTCATCCTTGTGGTCCTCCTCTGGACTTGTTCCAACAGTTTCATGTCCTTTTTATGTTTAGGACACCAGAACAGCAGGCAGGCACAGAACTGCTTTTAGTCAAACTGTTTAATCAGTGTTAATACATACATATGTATTCACATCAAAATCATTTGAACTAACCATATGTATATATGCTTACATAATCACAGTATAAATAGATACCGTCAGTAAAAAGACAAGTGACTCATGAAGAAAAGATTTAAAATGGTATGTTTTCAGTTATACCCATTATACTTTCAGGAAACAAAAACTGCAAGTACTATTGCACAGAACTATGATCTTTCAAGATCTGGAATCTTTTCAATTAAGGAAGAAAACATTACTATTCTTCCCCAACTCTATCAGAAATCAGAGAAATGGAAAAAAACCCAACCCCCCAAAGATATGATTTGCATTTAAGGAAAATAGGGAATAATCAGAACATCTTCAGATGTATCTGAATGAATATCTAATTCAGAAGAGATAAATCTAGTAGATGAACACCACATGAAATAGAAAAGCAAAAAAATATACTAGCAAGTACTGAAAAAAGTAAACAACCTTAAAAACAAACACACCCTTTCTGAGAAAAAACAAAAACAAACCAAGAAAACCACCGAAAGACAGGCTAACCAGAAAAAACTTTCAAAAAAGAAAGTTAAGTAGGAAAAAGTGGTTTTGCTAAACAAATTTTAAAAGCATTGAATGGAAAAGAATAGGGTAATAAATAATTGGAATTGTTGCAGTCAATATACTGCTCAAAACTTAACATAGTCTAGAGCTTTGGTCTCAAAACTAAAATAATATTTACCAAAAAATATATTGATAAAATGATTCTAAATCTACTCAGTAAATTCATTAGTTAAATTAAATATTAAGACAAATGCGATACTGGATAGGGAATAATTAGTGCCAAAGTTATGAATAAAAAGCTTGATCTAAAATGCTGTGTATAACTGGTCACTCATGTTCCAAGTGGAGCAAGAATAAGACCTTTTAAGATACTCATAGGAACAGTATTATGGAAAGGGAAAGTTGAAAAGCTGTATTAGAAGTCTCTAAAAATAAATCTTATGACGAACATTAGGAAGGATGAACCTTCAAATTTTAGAAAAAACATGTACAAGACTAACAAGCACAAGCAGATAATAAATTCAACTTGAAAAACAGATTATTTCTAGCTATCAGAAAACAGTGAATTCAGCTTTATGTCCCACTTCACCAGTTTAATGGACTATACGAAATTGTTTTGAATATGAAAAAAAATAAGCTTTTTTCCTTTTGAATCTAAAATTATCCAACAAATTGTAAGATGGCACAATAATTTTTGAGAAGTTATGCCTCTTTTCATTATAGAATGGCTCAAAATTTTTGAGATATGCTGAGAACCAAGAAGCTAGAGTTCCACCTAAAACTGAATGCAAAGATTAAATCTTCAAATAAAACATGCTGAGGTGATGAAGCCTGGGGATAATATTATAACTAAATAAAAAATAGCAATGGAAAAAATGTTTCCAATAATATTTCATTGAGTTTTGCTGAAATACTTCAGAATTCATTTGATTTGGATGAAGGTAAAACATCTTGACATCAAACGAAATGAAATGGTATAACTGATTTTATTAAACTCCTTAAATTTATTTCGGTGGTTTCATGAGTTAATTTCTTTTTTATTCATTTCTGGACTGCTGTTCAGTATTCCACTTACTTTTTTAATGCAAAAAAGTGCAACTTTTTAATGATCGTATCCTGCTTCCTGCTCCACAAGCTTTTTTCTTTCACCAAGAAAAATATTTCTATTTGTGTACACAAAAGGCGTACAGCAGAGCTGAAAAAAGATGCACTGTACATTCCAGTTCGCTTCCCACCAAACCCAGACTTGCCACCTACTGCCTGAGGAAGCAAAGAGCTGTGTCTTCCCACCATAACTGTGCTCACAAGATAGATAGACCTGATAAACCCTACTGATGGAACCAGGTCCACAGACGAACTGCAGTGCACTGAAAAGTGAAGGTTAATTCAGAAAAAAGGGACTTAAATAGGTCATCAGAAGTGGCTTTGTGCACTTACAACAAATAATTTATTGTATTCTTAAATTTCTGCTGTTTCATTATTTTTCATTTTCCAGTGCTAAATCTGTATGCTCAAAAACAGATCGAAATTTTTTCCACACTGAAAGGCTAAGACTACAAAGAAAAATCAAAACTGATTTGAAACAAGATTTCAATTTAAAAGTGTTCATAAGGAAAATAAGGATTTTTAGCCTACAGTCCACAAGTTGAAAAGAAACTGTCAGCAAAATCTTATTCTGAAAGTCACTTACTTCAGAAGGGAGAGATAGAAAGAGTAACGGTTGACAGAGCAAGAAGTAAAGAAAATGAAGAGGAAAGCTAGTCAGGCTTCAAGAGATATTATTGTTTTATTCCCTATTGTGAAGATTATCATTCTATAGCCAATCATCATTAAAGGAAACAGTATCTTCCCCAGCTGTTTATATCCTTTGCTTTCTTACACACTTCATCAACTAGGCAGCAGTGCATACAGTTTCAGGCAAACTTACTTTTGAATAAGTTTTAATATTAATATGGTTAAAACATGCTAATTCTACCGATTCAACTGTTATGAACTGCATTCCCAGCTCATTGCTTCTAAATCCCATCTAGTAGATTGGAATACTTATCTCTGGACTATCAAACTGAATTAAATGTTGACTAGCAGTCAGGCAGAAACCAAAATATGCAAATTTCCATATATCTAAATATATTTCTTAATACCTAGCACCTATTACTAGTAATACCTAAACATTAATAGTAATTAAATAAAATGTAAAAAGAAAATAATAGTAATACTAATAGTAATAGTAATTAAATATGGGGATAACATACTTGAAATTTCTTCTTTCATGACTCAATGCTTTTTAATTTCCTTTTATTTCTCTGAAAGAAAAGAATTCCAGATGAAAGTGTGCTATAATAATAAACTAGGATATTAAGTAAGCTATAAAATACACAATTTTTAGTGCTGCCTTTTTGTGTTCTCTATCTCAACAGAAACTTACATTCTATACAATCTACTATTTTATAAGATAATTTTGCCACATTAAGTAGGGTCTTTTTTTCACCAGCACTTGAACAACTTTCAAACGGACCACCGCCTCTTCATTTATAACCCTCTTTACACTTTTTGGAATATCACATTTCATCAGTGTTTATAAGCAATTGTTCATCTTTCTCCTTGGAAGTCAGCATGTCTGTGCTTAAACAACTGGAGGGCAGTTTTTCCTGAAACCTTACACTTAGGACAGGAAATGCTGTGCCTATTCTAAACCTGATAATGAAATTGGATCAGGCATATTTAACTGAATATGTTTCAATCAGTTCCATAGCCTAAAAATGTCAATACAGTTGATGAAAAACAAGTAAAAAGACAGTATTTGCTCTTACATGCAGGGCAGTCTGAAGCCTTTAAATTCAAGTATCAGTTCTTACTCACCTTGGGACGTCTACTGATATAAATAGAGTTATTTGAATGAGCAAAAATTGCAGGATTAACATTCTTGTCAATGAGTCACTTTATTCAGCTTTATACAATTCATGATAAGTGCACTATATAAATTTTTGACTTTACATTGCCTGAACATCTACTGTCAATGGCTTTGCATGCAGAAACTCAACCATCTCTTGCAGCGTTATTTTAACTATATGAAGATATATAAGATTTTCAAAATTCAGCTGCCTATCACAAGCACAGACATAATCATAGAATAGTTAGGGTTGGAAAGGACCTTAAGATCATCTAGTTCCAACTCCCCTGCCATGGGCAGTGACACCTCACACTAAACCATGTCACCCAAGGATGTCCAACCTGGACTTGAATACTGCCACAGATGGAATATTCACAACTTCCTTGAGCAACAGTTCCTGTTACAGGCAGGAGTGAAGAGCAAACAAGGTACCTTTAGATAAATCCAGCTGCATTAATCAGGGACCAAATGCCATTACATTGATTATGATCACAAAGAATGTAAGTAATCCATATTAAAACACATTTCCTGCTTAAAGACTTTACCATTCACAAAACTTCAATACTGATTTATAGACAGAGCATGCAAGTCAGAACGGACCATGCATAACATAAGTGATTAAAAAATCAAACAAAAAAAAAAGCAATGGAAAGGGGTAAATAGCTATAATGTCAAATGCACACCGAGATAATGCAATAAATGGCAAACACTACACTTTTTAAAAACAAATTGGTAACACCTCTGAAATTCACCTAAGCATGCCACTGTCATGAAATGCAACTTTGCACTCACCAATGTAGAGTTATGTGAAGCACCACCTGAGACCTCGGGTGTTCTTGTGCTGTTTGGAAGTCTGTGAGGGTTACGAGCTATCGCTTGGCACCAGCCCAACATTTTCTCCTTCCACTTATCCTTTCTTAATTGCTGAAATTCTGAAAATAATTTAGATTCCCTGAAACATTGTCACTTCAATTTTTTGCATGCATGTCTCTGGAGGCATGCCTTTAAAAACAGCTTTTAAAATTACATCTAAACAAGGTAATAAACATATTTTTAGAAGAACATGTTTATTTAAAGTATTCCAAAGGGTTATGCCATGCAGGTTAGAAAAGAACTATGCACTTTCAGCACACCTTACATGCATTAATACTATTTCAGTGTCAGCAAATTCAGTGCTTTTTCTCCATGTTAAATCCTCAAGTTGTGACTTAAAAAAAAAAAGTTATTTTAAAGGAATTTTATTATAAAATAACTGAGACTAACACCACTCCTAAAACTGTATAACATTTGGATACAATACCCAACATTCTGTAAAACAGCTAGAAATAACCACAAAGCAATAGCAGATATTAAATCGAAATCAACAGAAACACATATGCACCCATGCCCACACGTGTCAGAATACCTGGCTTATCTTGAAGTGTTACACTAGGATGTATTATAAATGGCAAAAAGTAACGTACACACCCCAGCACTAAATGCTACATGCCAATTGTAAGATGTATGTGAACTTATTTTTAGTTTGTAACAGTAACAAAATACCTTTTAAGTAACATCAACACATTCTGCAAATACAGCAGTAGCAAGAGGGTTTTTAAGAAGTTTTAGAAACCCTCCTAAGTACTTTTAAAATTTCACAGTCTACTTTTCCCAGGTGAAATAGGTAATTCAGTGCAGAGCATTGCTAATAAATTACAAAAAATAACTTCAAGCATATTTTTTCTCCACAACATCTGAAGCAATTTATAATCTGGTTATTTATAACATTTTTAAATTTAAAACATGCTATTCTGTAACACTATGAAACAAAACAAACAAAAAGATTAACTTACCAGACTGAAAGCCTAGTACCCCACACATGGTTATTACTAGACTGAATAGCTTTGAAACACACATACAACAATGACTTACAATAAGACCTTACATGGTAAACTAGCACCTATTTAATGTTATTGAGTATTACGTACTTTTACAGTAGGTTTATTTTTTCTGCTGTACATCTCCATGCCATACTCAAGATATGCTAGTGTTTACAGCAGGCTTTTGTCTTCCCATGTTCTGATTCTCACAAACTACAGCCCCTCCTTTAAGTACTACTCTACCATTTCCACATTTATCACAAGAATTTCAAAGTACAAAATGCAGAAAGCTGTATTTCTCCACAAAACCTCATGGAACCTATAGTAAGGAATAAGTGAAAACTAGCTTGAGCTTTATTGCACTGAGATTATTAGATGAGTGGATGAATGAGTCTACCAGTAAAGTAATTGATTTTTTAGTCTCTTGAAATTTTAACATGAGATAAAAATATGTGACAGGAAAGCATTGGTAACATGAAGATTGCAACACAGCCTGTTTCTATTATAAATTATTTCAGCTGTAGACTTACAAGAATCCAGCCCTCCAGAGCATGAATACAACCTGGCAAAAGCTTCACAATGAGAAATCCAACTGAAACACCAACTAAACTTCTTGTCACCAGCTCAGCAGCAGTTACAATCTCCACTGACTCAAAGCATCTACTGTCTTGCAAACCCTCATTTGTTATGAGCGCTGACCTGCATTCTCCCATAATCAGTACATTCCTGTTGTGCTTTTTCTATTTATTTTTTTTTTTTTTTCAGGTGCCTAGAAACTGGACATTGAGGTTAGGTAGGAAAAACCCTGAAAACCAACAAAACCAACTCTTAAAAAATAAACTTAAAAAAGCACAAACAAACAAAACATTCTTCCCCCCCATCAAATGCATACAGACTATTTCCACCACTATTTAAAAGAGACTTCTCCCCAGAGCACTGTTCAGATGGAAAACTTTCTGACCATTCTCCCCAAATTGGACACAAATGTCCAAACTTTCTATTACTAAAAAAACCTGCAAAACACAACCTTTAAAAAGCCACTCATTCACTTCCTTCTCTGGACCAAGTGCACACAAACATGCATTTGCAAAGACAATAAAATTAGAATATCTAAGACAAGTGGCTGAAAAGAAACCCTAGGAATAAAACGCAGGGTTCCCAAGTTCCTAGAGCTCTAGGGTCAGATTAAAAGTCTGCTACACCTACTGATGAGCAACTGTTCACATGAGTAGTAAGCTAAGGCTTCCTTTTGAACCATCACACTCTTAATCATTTATTAAGAAGGAAAGGGAAGGGCCTTTCAAATATTCTATTAATTCTGATGAATTATTATCTTATTTTAGGTTTGTATTTTAATATAGCTTTATGTGTCAGGCTACTAACTTTCCTTCTGATTGCCTACCAAATTTTCAAGTGAGCTTTTAGCACAAATGAACCAGTATTTCTGCATGTTTCAGTGTACAGCAAATTCTTCCAGACATGTCCTTACTGTAGAGAAGCAATGCAAACTCCATCATCTCTAGAGTGTAGTCCTCACACTCAGGGTGGATATAAGGCAGTTCAACCTGCGAATACAACTCAGCATATCAGATATAACCATACAATGCATTATGCTGCAAAGTTGGAGTTTGATCACAGATTAAATGAAAAAATAATTTAGTCTAGGGAATATTCTAAATATTCTACAAAATTACACTGAACAGCTGGACACTCCTTAAAATTGAGTATCTGAGAAAAAAAAACATAAACCCCAGGTGTCAGCTGTAGTTCAGTATGACAAAGGTAACTACTGGGAGGTTTTATGAGTTTCTACACAGTCGAGACAGGTATAAGTAATTTTAACAGTTTGCAACAGATCCTCTATAATGTCAGCTGGAAAGAAGTCTAGGTACTCAAAGGTTTACAATCTTTTAAAAACCTCTTAGTTTAGAACTCCACAGAGTCTACCTGACCCACAGATGTAGTGAACAGTTGATGTACAAGATCAGTGCACGCCATCTACCTGCGGCAACAGTCCTCCAAAGATCTGCAGGACCATTCCAGAGTGATGCCAACATCACCCTTTGTAAGTGATCAATCAATCCTTTCTGTGCTGCCTGTACCTGTGAAAACAGGTAATCATCTGATTGCAGCAACAGTCCCGTCCTGCTCCTCTTGGGGTACAGAACTTCTTGAAACATTTGCAATTCTTTTCTGCCCCAAGGAATCAAAATGATGACTATCACTGTATAGTTCATAATTGAAAAGAGGACTTTTCATTTGCTCATGCAATTGAAGAACCATCACCTCAAACTGCCTGAAAAAAAAGCTTATTTCATCCCCTATAATTTTTTTTAATTAATTTATTACTTTATTAGTACTTTTTCAAGGGAGACAACTTTTACTTCTAATTAAGGCAAGCAAAAGGACATAGAGAATTACACATTCAAGTACATCTTGTACAATATTAAGACTAAATAAATAGGGGTTTAGCTAAGGTTCATGTATTAAAAATAGCCAGTTATATGAAATAAAAGCATAGTGTCTCCAAAAAAGTCCATTAATCTAGCAAGAGAAAAGAACAGTAAGTTTAATTCAGGAACATTATCAGATTCAGGTAGCAAAGATCTCAAGATCTTTAAGAGGAAGACATTAAGAAGGTTCTGCTTTTGCAGTTCTTACCAGGATCTGAGAGCTACCATAGAACAGCAGGAAATTGAACACAAAACAGTCTGTTCTTTATCTAAGCTAAATAGTTTTGTTCTTCATGTTCGAAGCTTCCCAAAAGCAATCAAAGTGATGGTATTTGTCCAGCAACTAAACACACTGCATGACTTGGCAGATCATCAAAATCCAGATCATCCATATTCCTGGAGCAAAGCTGCAGAAATACTGAAATGCAAATAGCCTTTAATGCTGAGCTCTGGTAAGAGAAATAAAGTCCCTGTTGTTCTTTGCAAACCTCTTGCCTGAGTCTTATCAAGCTGTGACTTCCAATTATTCTAATCTGAATACAAATATGAATTCATGGGCTGAATGCATTAGGAAGCACTGATAGATTGTGCTGGTTTTGTGTCACGACTGAGCCAAAGGCTTTTCTCAACCAGCTAGTCAATAATACCCTGTGACTGTTGTGTTTTACAAGGACAATTCACTGCAGCCATAGCACAATAGTATAATAACTCTTAAATCTGTATGTTTACAAATAAGAAGCTCAACCTCAAGTTTGAAAATTATCTATTAAAAAAAAATCAAATTAGAATTTATGTGATTCCATCAAGAGCTGTAAGAGTCCAGTACAGTTCAGTGGTAGTTCTTTAAAGTTTGGGGGAGGAATTAGTTTTCACATGCAATGGATATAATTATCTGTAAAGAACTTTCATTTCTTTTCCATCAGAAGTGCAGAGTACAATCTGCCCTCCCAAACTGAGGAATTTCTGAGTCATTACTGAGTCCAGTATTTAATTAAAAAAACTTGCAACGTCAGTACCTTGAAAGGCCAACTAGCCAGTTAAAGTAAAATAAATGTAGAAACCAACAGAAATCAAGCAGACATGCCCACAAATTATCCAGCTAACACCTAGAAAGATGATACCAATCAGGACTCTAATGATATCAGTTCTCTTGCATACACACTGGATATACACAATTAAAACCCTCTGCATTAAGTTGATATAAGAATCTGAATTCAGGCATATTCTCCTATTTATTAATGACTGATTTAAGTAGTGCTTCTATGGCACTACTTGAGGAGTAAACCAAATTATACACAAGTAAATGAACTTCCCTAGCTGTAAAGACAAAAAAGACTTGTCATTTAACTTTGTTATCTTTACCAAACGTGTCACTTCAGCAACTCTTTAAAAAAATGTAACAACAGTGTCAGTACACCTCTTTATAGCATTAGAAGTTTTCGTGTAATCAAGTTTTCTAGAACTTGCTTCAACTGTTTTTTTTAAGCCTGCAAGATCTCAACTACAGCATCTTCTTACATTACAACCAATATTACAATATCGATTTTCAGAGATTAGAAAAAGACTACATCAAAAGAAGCTTGACCAGCAGGTTGAAGGAGGTGATCCTGCCCCTCTATTCTGCTCTATTCATTCTTGGACTGCTGTGTGCAGTTCTGGTGTCCTCAACATAAAAAGGACATGAAACTGTTGGAACAACTCCAGAAGAGAGCCACGAGGATGACCAGGGGACTGGAGCACCTCCCGTATGAAGATAGGCTGAGAAAGTTGGGGCCTATCAGGCCTATGAAGATAGGCTGAAGAGGGCCTATAGGGATGCTGGGGAGGGACTCCTCATTAGGGACTGTAGTGATAGGTCAAAGGGTAACGGGTTCAAACTTAAACAGGGGAAGTTTAGATTGGATATAAGGAAGAAATTCTTTACTGTAAGGATGGTGAAGCACTGGAATGGGTTGCTCAGGGAAGTTGTGAACGCTCCTTCACTGGTGGCATTCAAGGCCAGGTTGGACATAGCCTTGGGTGGCATGGTTTAGTGAGAGGTGTCCCTGCCCATGGCAGGGGGTTTGGAACTAGATGATCTTAAGGTCCTTTCCAACCCTAACTATTCTATGATTCTATGATTCTATTTTGATGTTCCTATACCATAATTAACTATATTATTATTTCCAACTAAAGCCAATTTTTGTTTTATTTTTTTCTGGTACACTGATAAGATGTATTTCAAGATGTACTCCGCCCTTAAAGACTTTGATTCCTTTCTGTCATTGCTAAGGATCCTGTCATGGGTTCAGCAGTAGCAGTCATTTTTCTCCTTCTCAGTAGTTGGTGCAGCGCTGTGGTTTTGACCTTCGGCCTGGGAACAGCGCTGATAACACCAATGTTTTAGTTACTGCTTAGAACATTTTGGTCTGACCAAGGACTTTCTGAGCCTCATGCTCTGCCAGGGAGGAGGGGAAGCCAGGAGGAAGCAGATTCAGGGCACCTGACCCAAACTGACCAAAGAGGTATTCCATAACATAGCATGTCATGCCCAGGATGTAAAAACAGAGGGCAGAGAGCCAGAAGGGTGTGGGGGTGCACTGCTTGGTCAGGCTGGGTGTAGGTGGTGAGCTGTTGTATTCTTTTCCCTTGTATTTCTCTTGTCATTATTGGTGGTAGCAGTAGTGGTTTGTGTTATACTTTAGTTATTAAACTGTTCTTATCTCAACCTGTGGGAGTTGCATTCTTTCGATTCTCCTTCCCATCCCTCTGGGAGCTGGGGGGAAGAAAGAGGGGGGAGTGAGTGAGCAAACTCCAAATTTCAGTCATTACTTAAAATAGTTTAATACTTGGAAAGAAATCAATTTAGCATGATGGGTACAAAAATTACTGCTGCTAACATAGCTTTGTCTAACCATTCCATAACCACTATACCCAAAGAGTGACAAGAAAGCTTTCACAGAAAAGAGTCTTTTGGATTACTAAAGATATAAAAATTATGGATATGTTTGCCTTTATAATCCCATGGGGGTTTTTTTCCTTCAAAATGAAATCAAATATGATCTTGTTTTCTAGAAGGTTCTTCCTCTTTATATTACGGCTACTCTCCATGGGAATACTTTGTTTATCCAAGGTTTGCTGTCTCCATTTAATTGTCTTCTGAACTTTCAAAAGCAGAACAACAGGATTTGCTCCTGGCATGTTCCTCACTACAGGTGAGTGATGAAGAGGTGCCTGAGCTTTTCCTTGGGACCTCTCCATGTAAATTCCAGATGCATCGGACTCCCAAGTACAAAGGAAGTTGAAACAAACATAGACTTGAGAACAAGAATAAAGTACAGGCTCTGTGAATTTGAACATTTTTAGCCATACACGATTACCAAGAAGCTTAAACCAAAGCTTCAGTCAACAATGAAGGCATGACTGGTACATGCATGTGTTAAATCCACACCAAGCAGCTGGCAGATGAAAATTCTTCAGGAAAGCCAGAGAAATAGCAAAAAGTGTAATATGCCAAAATCCACAAGAAAGTAAAGCATTAATTAACCCATAAAGTTATGCATGCAATTACCCAACGCACAGGGCATAAGAAGCTAAAGTAAGTCTTTAATGGGCTTTGTTCTGGATACGTAAAAGTCTATCACACAAAGCTTTACCTCATTCTTATGTGTCTTATTTAGAGAAGAAGAGTGTATTTAAGGTGTGAGATAAAAACAACTTTGAATCAGGCAGACCTAGCTATTGAAGTAAAATATTAAGACAGAATTGTTTGGGGGTTTTTTTAATCCAATAAAGGTTAATATGTCTGAAAGTCATAACTTAACCACCATATACCTTTATTTCAAAGGTTGGATAATTAATATTGAAATTAAATGAGTTTTTAAGAGCAAAAGGAAAATCACACTAAATCACAATTCACTGCCAGAAGTACACACACCAAAGCATGCTAAGACCTAGCTTGTCCAACAGAAGTATCTCCCATTTGTCAGAAAAGTAGTTTTAACAGACATTCTTCTACCAAATAATATGTTCTGGGCAGTCACAAATCACCCTCCTTTGATAGCCCTAAGCCCAGAAATCTAATGCTTGTGAGGAGTTCAGACACTGCTCTTGTGATAGGTCAGTCATACAGCACCTACGCTACATGATGATCATCGCTGCCGGAAAAAAAAGGCATATCCTGTTGCTTAGATATTACTATTCTTCCTAATGCTCTCTGTAGCAACTCCATTGCAAGACAGGATATACCAGAAGGCCACTGCTTCTTTATCTTTGCTTGTCTCTTAATTAAATTTTTCTTACCCAACTTCAAATAGTCTTAAGAATATCTTTTAAAAGAATTAGTATCAGAATGACAGGAATGCAATCTAAAACTAAATTAACAGAAACACTTCTGTGAAATTCTTACCTGTTCCAGGAGGTTCATTTTGTATACAGACAGAAGATAAACCAAAACTTTTATTTTTTTTTTTTTTTATAAAAACCTGAGAAAAATAATTGCGCCATCACACCCAGAATATTTTGTGAATGTGTTTTCTGCTGACTCTTTAAGGATAAAAGAAAACATGGCAATACACTATTGTGGTTTTTTTCTGTTTTAATTCACAGTACTTAAATAAGTGGTGTATGTAAAAGCATGTTTGACTATTGCATTTGACTCTTTGTGTGTTATTTCCCAAACATAGTACAAAAGCATTACCATTAAAAAAATACTCATCAAATGGTGAGTAGTAGGTTAACACTTTAAAGTGGTATTTCTTTTGTATTATTTAAGTTTTTATTTTTCACCTCATTTTTTTTAAAGTCCTATAATTAATTAGGTTCAGCCTTAATTTTAAATATTTGAAGGAACTCTAAAGAATTCCACTAAATATGGAGTGCCATACTGATTTTACTCCACATGCTGGCACCGCTCCAGATTTTTTATCTTTTACAGCAAAACATTTCTATTTATTTCGCTAAGTTAACTTAAATACAAAAATTGAAAGGGTTACATAATCCCTCAACTTTTTTTTCTACTCAATTTCTCCAGCTATTTCCCAATTTACTTTTTTACAGCAGCCAGCGCAACAATAATTGCTTCTCGTAATTATGCCATCATAATTATTATTACCTAATCAGAACGCCATTTAGATAAAGTGCTATTTCAGCTATAGAGTTGCACTTTTTTACCTATGCATTCACTTCTAAAGTCTGCTTTCTATTTGTTTTCTGAAAATTGCACACAAGAATTATCAGAGTAATATTATTCATAAGTTTAGTCATAGAATTACAAGCCTTTAGGTTTACATATGCTTCTTACCTAAGGGGCTGGTTATTTAATCTGTTGCCAGTAACTTCAACATTAGGCCAGTAGGCCAGTAATTATTTATAACTTAAATAACCAGAATCCGTTTATCCTGAGAAACCTGAATAGGCCACCTGCCATGACTTCTTCCTAGCAGAGGTCAGACCTTAAGCCAGGGTGTTCATGTTATGTATTAGAAGTGGGGGAGGGGGGGGGGTAACTTTTTAATGAGCTTATTTAATCTTTATTAAAAAGGAATCCAAGTTTTCTGCCTTTAGGAGATCTGTCACAAATTTTCATCAAACATAATTTAGCTTTTATATCAACTATTAGGTAGTATACACAGTAAATCCTTGATGACAACATAAGCCTTCTCCAAAATATTTAGCAGAATTTCCTTTGTTATGATACATACAACTTCATAAGTGTTTTAAAAAGTACCTTCCAATAGAATATCATATTTCACCTTCTTCGTATTTCAGGTCTGCAAGTTCTTAACAAGGAAATAGCTGCACCTCAGTTTCCAGAGGTGACTGGCTCTTCTCTCAACTAGCGTTCAAATAAACTATTTCATGACTATTCACGAGTTACACAATACCTACAAATATGTACTGGTGGATATGACCTTATTGCTCACTAATCAGAAGTAAATTCATTATAAAAATTATTTATTAAAAATAAAAATAATCTAAACACAAATAGAAACCAATACAACAGTAACATTTTATAAAAACTTATCTAATGGAAAATGAGGGAATACAACTAATGGTCTTGAGAGCTGAGCAGAAATAAAAATATTATATTACCAGACCATAATGATTTACTTTTTTGCCCCCCCTAGAAATTATTGGGGTTTGCTTCTTTGTTAAGACGAAAACAGTGCAGGGCATGCAGTTATCATAACCCCAACTCTCATGGCTGTCAGTGACCTAAAATCTACACAGATCATATACACATCACATTTATAATACACCATTTTTCACAAACCATTAAAAAACCCACCAAAGATGCACTATTTGTTGTGTTTGCTAATTAAAGTGTAAAAGTAGGCACAGCATCAGTTTCTCTCTTCTATTTCAAAAAAACACTAAGCACAAAATATGTATCCACCATCTTGCAAGTATTCTCAAAGAACCTCAATGAGAGACATCAGCAAGGATACAGACAAAATGTAATATAACAAAGCTAAGATCTTGAGCGTACAGCAGAAGACAAACACAAAGCTTAATGGCTTAGCACTGCTCCTTGGCTCCCTTTAGTGACTGGGTGATTTACAACCCTGCTGTGGCTGTGGTGCAGGAGCACAGGCAGTCAAATCTCACCATGTGCCACCCAGAAGGCTTGATCTCTGCCTCTGACAATCCCCTGAAGAGTGTCATCATCTTGCAGTTACAATCTCCTCTAACTTTGCTACTATCCATACTGCTTTCTTCTGGCTATACTGAACACCAGCACTGAAGTTGAAACAACAGTACGCAGCATAGCATGGCACAGCCATGCCCATGGCAGAAGTGGGATGTGACCTGGCACAGCTATATAAGACAGTGCAGTCCTGTACAAAGATATCAAAGCTGTTTAACTGCTGTACCAAAGAGCAGCTCCATAGCTAAGCCGTAAGCCTTGCCCTCATGAGAACCATTGCACGCACAGTGGTGTGAGACCTCTTTAAGCAGTCACATGTCTTTTCATATAAGCTCAGTGCTAACTTGAAAAGCTTTGCAGCGTCATTTAATAAGACACCTTCATGTATTTAGTGTGCCTGTGCCCCGTAATACCTGAGCACTCCATAATTTTCAATTTGTTTTCTCATAATCTGTGTGATACAAATGTGCTATTCCCTCCCTTACTGACGAGGTGTAACAGACAAGCCTTAGCTTTCCAAAGATACCTCATGCCACTGATGACCTGAATATTAAATGCTGCCTTGAGGATAACCATGGTTTTGATTCGGCAAGATCTGGAATCAAAGCCTTCCACAGCCTTGACAGGCAATATAGTTCACTGACACAGTATTTCTCCTGTGCTCAAATACTTGCTATGGCTGCCTCCTTTTATTATCTCTTTTTTTGAATGCACTGTTTTCCCTATTTTCTGAAAATTTCTCCTTTTTCACTTAACAACCCTGGCTGCTTCTGCCTTTAGCACCAATCTATGTGCCCTTTTTCCAGTCACTAAAAGATTTAGCATTTCTCCTATATAAAAGAGTCTCTTGAGCTGTGACATAGGTTGTGCCTCGTTTCTTTAGCTGACCAGTTCCTTGACATTTCCAATTTTATTTGGACATGCACGTATTTTACACTGAATTCAGATTTGGTTTTCTTAAGGTTTAATTACAGTTTGTAGCACTTTGACATTTCAAGCTCTCTGTTATACCATTAAGTATCACATACATCTCTAATCACAGCATTTTTAGATGAAAGCTCTAATTTAAAGCAAGCAACCAACCAACATTCCATTTTATCACTTTGTTTTTTTCTTAACCCTCTTCAGAAAAATATATTAAACTAGAAATGTTTCTTGAAAGAGTTAATAAATTTCACTAATACGATTCTGACAAGCTGCTAGAACCAATACATTATAAAATTAAGTAAGCACCTGTAAAAAAACATCAACAGATCCATATAATAAGAGCAAAACAATTTTCACCGCATTATTGGGAAACTTGCTTACAAGTTTGAAATATATGCCATGCTACAAGTCTCAACGAGCTAATCGGAGTAAGTACACTATTTCCCAATGCCATTCCATCATCTCTGCCTCAAATGTACGAGTGGACTGAGAACACACTTGCTAAGTACTAACTCAACAAATGACATTTCATTAAGGATCTTTTCTCTGTATACAGTTCCACAGAAAACAAGACTGCCTCAGGAAACATGAAATAATAGAAAAGAGGTGAATGCAAAAGCACATGTAGGTAACTGGCCCATGTTCAACTTTCATACCTATTTAGAAAGCTGAACAGAGAGAAATTAAGTTTGAAAGTAAAAGTTGTATTTAACCACAGGCCAGCCACTCATAAAACTATGAAGCATTTCAAGAAGTCTTATGGGGAAAAAGAAATGTGCTGGTGAAAATAATTACATATAGGCAGGCTTCTTACTGCTACTGAAGTATTTATTTTAAAAGACTCCAAGCAAAAACTGAAGATCTTAGCCCCTCTCTTAGCTTTTGTAGCACCCAAGGTACAGCAAATCCAGGTCAGACCCCTGATAATCGGGTGGAATTGGATAGGAATAAGCAAAAGATAAACAGAAAAGCACAGACAAGATACTCAAATAATGAGGTCAAACACATTCACGTGATGTGAAAAATGGGAAAATTAAATGTGCACAGATTACATAATAAAGCAGCAGGAAGAGAAATCTTATAGCCCAAGATGACAGTGGTCTTTGGGAACTTTCTAATAGCTGAACTTCCATAACCGTGTTCAAGAGCTCTTTAATCCACATTACAAACCTTTATGGTTAAGAAGTGAAGGACAATCTGCTAATCTTGTGTCCATGCTGAAGCTATGTCATATTTTGAAAGATCAGGATCTCCCCTGGCTGACAGAGGAGATGTGTCAGTACATTTAGACTAACAACCCAGGTATCTGTGCCAACAAAGTGCTACAGAATGGTGCCCTCAGGAAGGGACAGACGATTCTCAGACACAGAATGTATTTCTACTCTGTGTATATATTTACTTAAGTCTTTACTGGGAACACATGGGACTGCAGTTGGCTTAGTATTAACGGTTTTTGTTACTACAGCTTAATATTATGTACTTTTTGTGTCCTACATTTCCTGCACTGTAATAGAAATGACAGTAGATAGACTGCAGATAGGTAGACAGGTAGACTCTTATTCCCAGTAACTGTGTTCTTTGCTATTTCTCTATCCTTCTGCTTTGTGACTGTTAAGAACAACAGTTCTTGGAGGAAAATCTACTAGGATCTTTAAAACATTTCTAAGCTACTTACAGAAATAACCTACAGTTATCATTATCTCTCTAGCAGATTTTGAACTAAGAATATAACTGTACCTGATCTAAGACCACATCATAATGCAAAGGAGGTACAGTTTTCATTTATTATTTTTTAATGATATTTAAATGAACATAGGACAGAAAGAAACACATCTTTCTGTTATTATGCATGCAAAATTTAATCTCAAAGTTCTTCTCCCACCAAGTAAAAAGCCCATGAGTGGCAATGTAGAATAAACCTGCCAGCTCAAATTTTCTTTTCAGCAGAGCAGTGCCTCTAATACAGAAGGAACACTTTCTAGCTTTACAGAAGGCATTACAAAGTCCTTAAAGTTACAAGAGTATAAAAAAAAATCCTGAAATAGAAACAACACTGGAATTAAAATATGTTTTGCCTCATGTAAGCTCAGTGCAAGTATGAAGAAGCATGGTATCAGAAGTGTGAAAATGACACATTTTTCTTTGCGTTCCACTAACTGCTCCCACACTGGGAAGAAAAAAAAAAAAAAGTACCAGAACATACATTTTTTACATTCAAGGACTGGTAAAATAATCAAAATGTACAAAAATGAAAAATATCAAGCACAATACTTTAAACACTACTGGAGTTTACTAATTAGGGTTTTCTTCAGTATAGTTACCACAGTACTGTCAGGGCATGCTAACTGTATTAAATTAATATAAATTTTAAGACAATACTATACAGACATACTTTATTGATAACCATTAATCAATCCAGGCAGATAATCAGTATCATTCCCAGCATGGCATCAATTTAAACTCCCTGTAAAAGTTTAGACTTACCATTCAGTCTACATTTGTATAGAATAATTAAATTCTCCCCTTCACTCATCAAGCAGCAGGTAAATATGTTAAGCATTCTCCTGAAAATGAAGCAGCAAGTAAGTCTTCTAATTTGTGACACCCCAAAACAAGACTGCTTGGCAGGTGACAAGCAAGATAGATAGGTAGACTCTCCCAGTACCTGCGCCCCACTGACTTCTTAAGCTATTTCTCTATCCTTCTGCTTTGCGACTGTTAAGAATAACAGTTCTCAGAGGAAAATCTGTAAGGATCTTTTAAACATTTCTAACCTACTTACAGAAATAACCCGTAGTTATCACTACCTCTAGTAGATTTTGAACTAATTGCACTTTCAGAACTGATGAACCACACATTGCTAATGAAATAACTGAGATAAAAACATTGTAAAATAAGTCATCACAGTTATTGTTGTCACAATTCTAAATTTCAGCCACATGCTTAACCTAATTCTAAAGATCCAGAATATCTACATATTTATATTTCGAATTCTACTTTCTAACAAGCATTAATTAAGATATCCATAGACTATTCTTTTGTAATGAGGAATCTCAGATTAACAGAAAATTGGTTTAATTAGCTTTGAAAATTTGAAATAGGTTTGCTTGACAGCACTGTTTGTTAATAGTGAAGCATAAATAAATTCACAATGAACAAAAGCTGAAAGAAAATATTAAAATACTATGCACTATTCCATGCATGGTTTTCATCAGTTAGTACTCACACACAGATAAAACCTGGCTTTGACTCTTTGGCTTCACATAATAACTGGAGACTGCCTAAGCAACTTCTGCTGTGACTACCTTTAGGAAAAGCATTAGTAAAGGTCTTCAGAATCATTAAGCTAAGCACCTTCACAATGAAATCAATCTGAACCAAACAGCAGCTATGAGCTATGTCTTGTTTTGGGCTGGAACAGAGCTATTTTATTGTGTTTTTAGTAGCTGGTACAGTGCTCTCTTTTGGATTTAGCATGAGAATATTGTTGATAAACCACCATTTTTTTTAGTTGTTACTCAGTAGCACTTATCCAGATCAAGGACTTTTCAGTCTCATGCTCTGCTAGTGAGGAGGGGCACAAGAAGACAGGAGGGAGCAGAGCCAGGACACCTGACCCAAACCACTCAAAAGGGTATTCTAAACCACAGCACGTCATGGCCAGTATATAAACCGGTGAAAGCTGTCTGGGATCTACCAATTTCTGATTGGGGATGGGCTGGGCATCAGTCAGCTGGTAGCAAGCAATTGCATTGAGCATCACTTGTCTGTCATGGGTTTTATTCCTCTCTTTTCTCTATTATTATTTACTTTATTTCAATTATCAAAATGTTCTTATCTCAACCCACTGGTTTTTACTTTTCTTTCCCATTTTCCTCACCGTCCTATCAGGGAGTGAGCAAATGGCTGCTTAGTTGCTAGCTGGGGTTAAACCATTACAGGTAATAGGGAAAATGGGTAGAATTCTAATAAACTAAATCTTGCTTCTTTGACCTCTTACAGTTCTTGGTGGAAAGTCAACAGTATGAACAAAGAATAGAAATTACTATTTAGTTGGACTCTCAAAGAACTTTAGGTCATAGCTTCTTGAAAAAAATATTTAAGTAAGTAAACATGAGCAGCAGGGAATGTTCAGTCTTGAACGAAAAACATGTCTCATTTGAGCAACAGTAGGCAGGAATAAAAGAGCTATTTCTATTGTGAAAAGAAGACAGATTCAAGGTTTTACATTAGGGTCTTCCAGTTTTGAAAATTGGAAATTGCCACTTGAAGGAAGTCACTGAAGCTGACAATTCAAACAATAAGTTGAAAAGAAACCTCACCAAAATTGTAACAGCCTATTATGTGTGCACTATAACCTCATTAGTTCTAGGGTCACAAACTACTTTTCCACGCATTACTTCATACACACAGTGCAAAATAATCACTTAACACAGAGGAGAAAAAAATCAGAACATGAAACAATGTTTACTGTACTGTCCAGATCCTTCTTCAAAATATGAGTTTTAATTTCCTCACAAGTTTTACTATAGCATTAATAAGCACACAGAAAACTCTTCATTATCCATACGCCGTTAACTATGTAGGTTACAAATTAGTTGTGCCTCTGTGACAGTCACAAATTTGATCTTTGTGCAGAGACAGCCTGACTCTGAACACTTACTTTCGTTGACATGACTTTTTTACATGATTCTAGCCATATGGGTTATAAAACTTGAAGCAGTTTAGGTGTGAAACCGTTATTAAGCAAGTTCATATCCAAGCTGACTTCTGAAAAGCCACACAAGCACTGCCCTTCCCAGGAGCCACAGCCTGCAAAGGTTTGTTAGCAAAGCCACAGCATGAGCACGTGAAGACAGCTGGGGCCACACTGCGCCTGAGAAAAACTTAACTGACGCTTGAGGCACCAGAAAACTTTGTGAAATGATGCTCAGACACTCCTGAGTGAATCCATTTGAATGAAGGTGAGATTAGTAACTCCCTGTAAGTCAAATTCTGCTATGCCCTAGCAGTGTATTAGCTGGGGTTTCCATTATTCCAGACTAAAAAAATGACTGCTACTTGACAAATTTTTCATAAATTAGTTTTACAACTCCATAAAAATCGTTCAGGCAACAGCTCAGAATTAAGCTTCTTTTATTTTTTCTGATTCTTGAGAAATATAGGTGTCTGCCTCTTTCCACTCCTGTACACCTTTTAAGGGAAAATACTTCTAATAAGTATTTCTCCTGGATTTATGCAATAAGTGACCTTTATTGGGACTGGATAGTACAAGAATTAGGAAGGAAAATTTTCTCCCTCAAGTATTATCTCTTCGGTTCTTTTATTGGAAAGAAAAGATATTAACATTTATCTCTTAATGGTATTTTCATTAATGTTAAAGCATTTTAAACTTGTGACATCCATAAACTTTATTTGTGAGGTCTTTCATAGATATATGATGTTATTTTCTTTTTCACCTCTGCAACACACAGTATTTTATATTGCAAGGAAGAAGAATAAAACCTGCCTCAATAACATTTGTTTCTTACCACTCCTACCATATTCAGGAGGCTAAAGCAGCCCTATATATGATTCACAAAGCCTAATGGAGGATGATAAGAGTTGCAGTTTCATTTTGCCCAAAAGCTTTGCCCTTGCCAGGTTGCAGTGTGTCATTATTGAGAACTGACCTAAGCTGTCAGTAATCCTCTAAAAACCAAGAGAAATTTACAGTTTTGTGGCTTAGGAATTTCCATTAATCCTTAATTCTAGATCAAAACCTTATTGCAAACAAATATTATGTATCTTCCTCTGCTACCTAGGTCCACTAGATCTCTGAATTTTTTAACTGGCTTTAGTCTGTCTGCACAGTTTTGCACAGCATGAGGAACATATGGCCTTATGCATTTAAGAAGGGCTTCTAAGAGTGAAAAAACATAGACATCTCATATTTCAAGATTATGTTTCACCTCATTAAGCAAATCTGTATTATTTGGTTCAAGAACTAACTCAATGAAATCTGTCATTCCCATGATTTCAAGGATCATATTAATAGGACATTTGAGTGTTAAACCCATGGGAACACAGCTGGTGATTTTACAACAACTTCTGAAGGCTATGAAAAGTGTTAACTTCATCACCTCTACCACATCCTACAATTTATATCTCACATAGAAGACAAACATCTGCTGCAAAAATGAAACAAGAAGCACCTCACTACAAAACCACACAGTAAAATTTGTCAAGAAATTCCTCAGCTTAGCAGGAGAAATAGTCAGTAACAATCTGAATAGTCTCCAGCTTCAATAAATTTTAAAAACATCTAATATCACAGAATTTGAGCTTACAGCTCTGTACTGAAACAAAACAAAGCCAACAACATCAACCCCCCCCCCCAAAAAAAAACTCAACAACC
>JAOEHY010002752.1:0-21782 GCA_025447955.1 Psilopsiagon aurifrons | reverse complement strand
CCTTTTTATGTTGAGGACACCAGAACTGCACACAGTACTCCAAGTGAGGTCTCACGAGAGCAGAGCAGAGGGGCAGGATCACCTCCATCGACCTGCTGGTCACGCTCCTTTTGATGTAGCCCAGGATACGGTTGGCTTTCTGGGCTGCAAACGCACACTGCAGGCTCATGTTCATTTTTCCATCGACCAACACCCCCAAGTCCCTCTCCGCACGGCTGCTCTGAATCTCTTCTCTGCCCAACCTGTAGCTGTGCCTGGGATTGCTCCCACCCAGGTGTAAGACCCTGCAATAAAACCTTTGATCTAGCAAATCAGCTTGAAAACTCCCATTACTTGCCTGCTATTAAAATATGAAACATGAATTGGTCAGAATTTGTGTTTCACAGACTTTTTATGATGGAAGATACCTGAAAATGAAATTTGAGAAGAATGTTGCTGCTATTTCTCTCTCAATCTCCAAAGAAATTTGTCTTTATTCAGGGAGTAAAAATCTGCATGTAGTAAACGGCTGGAGAAGCTTAAGATGCTACTACTCTCCAAGGGTTTGTCATTTATCCTCTACCAAAAGTTCCAACCTCTTCAACAGAGTTGGCAGAGCATCGAAGTGTTCCGTTGTCAATTCAAGTGGCAACAGTTCCACTGGAGCTTAGTCTAAACCACAAAGCACTGAACTATGCTTGCCTGAACTCCTAGGCTAGCTCTGCAGTATGACTGCGACCTCTGGGGTCATACTGGGCATGGAAAGAGGAGTAAAATGTGAAGAAAGGACACGGCAATAACATCTCAAGTGACCGCTGGCTCACCAGGCACACATGTGCAATGTCACTGTATGTTTCTGCTCCTCTGCTGTGATTACCTCCACAGTAAACAAAACCAAAGCAAAGTACAGGCCTCCCACACTTCCAGTGCCATTGTAAAAGCTTGAAATGCAGTTTCTGTACTAACTTTGCAAGCAGCTTAACTACACTGTGCAGAGCAATACTAGAATAATTCAGCCTTCTACTGGACTACTGCCAGAAGACTCCTTCAAGTAAACGAAAGGTTTAAAGGATCACTACCAAAGCTCACAGCAAGCATAATGATTCCTGCAGAAAAATATTCAACAGCCCATTATGAGACCTTCATATGATCTCCTCCTCAAAAATGACATAAAAATCTTGTGTGAGGCCTGATACTTGCTAAGGACGGATGCTCAAAAGCATGCTAACTCATAAGGGGAATTATGATAAATACTGAAGAGAAGCAGCTCTTAAGTCAACTGGCACAGAGGAGTGAGGGCAGCTTCTCAAATTATCATTTCCTCACCACCACTTTCTTAAGGAAAATCTCCTATGTTATTTCAACAGGCCAGAGCCCTTAAGCATTAAAATCTCTTGCTGCTGCTGCCTTTTATTTGGAAGAAAATACACAAACAGCAGAATATATATGAAGACAGTACAAAACCTACCTATAAATTATTCCACTGATTCATGAAAACACAAAAAGACTTCCAAGTTCTGGGAAGAATGCCTAAGAAAAGAACTGTCCAGTACAGGAGAATTAAAAATGAAATACTAAAGAGCAAGCATGAGTAGGTTTACCACCTGAAGTTACACACCTTGTTTTACTGCTTGTTTGACAACTTCGCCTTTATATTAGTAAAAGTAGGAAGATAAAAATGAAAGCTGGAGGGAGGCTTTTTACAAGGGCTTATAGTGACAGGATAAGGGGAATGGCATTAAATTGACAGAGGGGAGATTCAGATTAGACATTAGGAAGAAGTTGTTCCCTGTGAGGGTAGTGGGGCCCTTGCACAGGTTGCCCAGAGAGGCTGTGGCCGTCCCACAGCGTCCAAGGTCAGGCTGAAAGGGCCTTGGAGCAACTTGGTCTAGTGGAAGGTGTCCCTGCCCATGGCAGGGGTTTGGTACTGGATAAGCTTGAAGGTCCCTTCCAACCCAAACCAGTCTGTGATTCTATAAGAACAATGAAATTAAGCAAAGGGGAAAGTCTGTACTTAGCACAGTTACAGCAAGGGCTGTCAAGAGAAACTGACAAGCTTCTCCATGTAGAAGGGATTTCCCCTGTTTAATTTAGTGCATTCTTGTGGAAGTAGCCTTCAGAAATGAAAAATGTGACTTACTTAGACTCAACACAGATACCTGTGTCATCCAGTTCAGTTTTACAGACAACTATAAAAACCAATCTCATTTTCTAGAGCTATATTTTCACAAGAGGATGCAAAACCCCTACTACATTCTCGTTGATGAGATTTATCAGTTACACACTGGCATTTTTAGCTTCATTATGAAATAGCTTTAAATAGTATTTCTGTTGCTCACTGCATAAAAAAAAGGTAGTGTTGTCACACATCTCAAAACAAACTTCTGTTAGAAACATACCTATTACCAGTTTAACATCAAATAGTAGCCAACAAAAACCAGTACTGCCCAAGTTACAATTTTTTTCTTACATAATTCTTAAAGGATATAGAGACAGAATATTAATAAATTAATAAAATTATTAATAAACAAGCTACAGGTCCCTTAGTTTATAATACTCTGAATACATTATATCAGTTAACATACTATTCCGCATTTCAGGCTCTTCAAGAAAAAAATGAAGTAATTGATCAGCCTGGAGAAGAGAAGGCTGTGTGGAGACCTCATAGCAGCCTCCCAGTACCTGAAGGGGGCCTATAGGGATGCTTGGGAGGGACTCTTCATTAGGGACTGTAGTGAGAGGACAAGGGGAAACGGGTTCAAACTTAAACAGGGGAAGTTCAGATTGGATATGAAGAAGAAGTTCTTTACTGTAAGGGTGGTGAGGAACTGGAATGCGTTGCCCAGGGAAGTTGTGAATGCTCCATTGCTGGCGGTGCTCAAGGCCAGGCTGGACATAGCCCTGGACGGCATGGTTTAGTGGGAGGTGTCCCTGCCCATGGCAAAGGGGCTGGAACAAGATGATCCTTTCCAACCCTAACTATTCTATGATTCGATGATATACATACAGCCTAGTAAAATATATCCCCATTTTTTCTACTTTGAAGCCAGGATATTCAGTTACCTTTTTTCCAATTTAATAATGATTATACTATTACAACTAAATTAATAGCTAACTGTAGCTAAACCAATTTAAAGAAAATGCTTCAAAAAATCAAATACTTCATTTACATCACTGCAGCGTTCCCAATATTTACTGCAAATACGGAAACAAATCTTCATTATTAAAGATATTCATGTGAGAAAAAAAACCAAACAACTACCACAAAAAAGTCCTGCCTTCTCCCCTGTGAAAATGAGCCTGTGTTTGGATTCAGACCTAATTCCTCCTGATGCTTACTGTAACAGTGGAAATACTTTTTTCCTATGTTGCCATGCCAACATCAACAACAAGGAAAGATGCTGGAAAGATTCCCAAAATGTAAATCTTTTTTTTCTTGTGTTGTTAAACCTTAAACTACGTGGTGAATTAAACTTTCTGGGATACAATGTGCAACTTCAATTCTTTATCATTTTTGCAGAAAAAAAAAACATTCTTGATAATTATTCCTTTTTGTGTGTATTATTTTTTGAATACTACAACTCTCAAAAACATTTAATTGAATACTTCTATTTTAAACTACCTTTGGTTTTAAAACTATTTAGAAATATAAAGAACTCCATTCAATATGCCTTAACAAAGTACTCCAGTTGTGCTTTCAAGCCAGACTTACAAGTGAAGGTGATCAGAACAGCTTTCCTGAAGAGCACTGTAGCACTTTACAGAACATGGGTTGGGAAGAGCAAGTCAGGCATATCAATTAATGATATTTGAAGAAATCAAGCATCATTATTTCCATAGGGAACATTTAACCAATGTAGCAAAAATGAGAACAGTCCCTTGTGCACTCACCATTCTTCCGTTCATTGAGAGGAGGTAAGTACTGACTGGGCTGTAGTGAGAGTTCCTTGAACTCATGCGCAACTGCTTCGCTGTGAGGGCTGGGAGCGAGTCGGGTCAGCGATCCAGAGTCATCCTCAGCATCTGCTGTCCCCAAGTGATCCATTATGGTAAATCCTCTGGAGACAGGGAGAGCAAGTGCTCTCTTAAGCACACTGGAGTGGATAAAACTAAGATAGAGAGGGGAAAAAAAAAAAACAAACCAAAAAAGAGGCAGACACGTTACTATTCTTATTCAGGTTCTGGGCAGTTCCTTTGCATACAACACTCAAATTTAAAATGATCCACACAGGACCCACAAATTTGCCAGAAATACTACACATTTGAAAAAATAGATTTAAACAATGTTACAAGTGATTTCACAGTCCTTTGATTTTGAGAAGCAGGACAGTTCCTCTGCTCAACTTTGACAGAACAACCACACAGTGTCAATAATCAGTACGGATACCCCGTGCTCTCCCTTTTAGGCGGGTGACATGGTCTGATTATCTGCAGAACATTCTATTTTTTCAGTAGCTTATATTGATTCAGTATTCTCTAATACATGAGAACATACAAAGCGCTTTTAATGTTCTGAAGCACTGCATAACTTTCATTCAGATCAAAAATCAACTTTGGTGTTAATGCAGGACCTGGTACCAAAGAACTGTATCGAACTAGTCTGACCTCTCCAGGAAGGAAGTCTTCTTGCCATTTTTTTTCAAATTAACTTTACTGCATACAAGCTCCTTATTGCGAAATGCAGAACGGAACAGAAGTCCCAATTTATTATTTTCTTTCTATCATTAATGTGGTACTTAATGTAAGGTGAAGAGAGACAGAAGTATGAATTACTGGCAGAGGCTTTTTATAGCTCACAGAACCCTATCAAGTCATTAAGATTTCAATAAATCAGTATGGACTTCAATGGAGTTCATCCCTGGATTCTTGTAAACTCAAACCGTATGAAATATGAACAATTCAAGAAGACCCATAAAAAATGAAAAAAATGTTATTATTGTTGAATCGTTTTTTTTTTTAATTTTTGTTATTTTTCTTCAGAAATTCTTCCGACTGCCCATTCCCAACCTTCAGTTTCAAACTTTGTGTATGCTGAATATAAATACTGTAAATGCTGGGGTATGTATTTAAAGGATTTTGCAATGCAACATGTGTTTTGATGACCAGACACAAAAGATTTGAAGTGTTACTTGGTATTTAAAGAAGCAACAAAAGACAAAGAAGTTATCATGACCACCAAAGAATGGCCTACACTCCAAAGGGGGTAATGCATGTTGCTGAAAGTGCCAATTCAAAAATAAAAACAAGTGCTGCTTGATATATGCCTCAATAGAACAACGATGATGGTTAAGTGCATATTTTTCATTATTTTCCATAGTTACCAATTGGTGCTTTCACATTAAATGAAGACACATCAACTTACAGTTATGCAAGAATTTTTTCTTTGTTCTTAGCTTTTAGAAGCATAATTTACCCGACTCAGATTCCATTTCCTGACATTACACTCTCCTCAAACTCCCACTCACTCATACAAATTAAGTACATTATTAACGAAGTCTCTTCAGAGCAGAATATCAGGGAAAATTTAGCTGCTTATCTGCTCCTATTCCTAGCATTTTATCCACAATTTATTAGCTATGAGTTGTCTTGGAATCACTTTTCAAAAAGATTAAACCACATTAGCTGTATTAATGCCATTAAATCCATATGAAATTAACAGAAACTCCTTCTTGTACTAAAGGTTTAACATATTAGGTTTGACTAACTCCTTTCCCCATTACAGGTAACGACATATCCTGTTATAAATTAAATCATCTCAGCTTTCATCACTTCTAGAACAAACCGCTAAATTAGTTACACGTCCATTTTTAAACCGTCATTTCAGGAACATATGTAAATGTGGTTTTACTGACCAGATGCAATGAAGAACCTGTCATGCAAGAAACAGACACAACATATTAAATTCTATTGATTGTACCACTGTAGTGCAACCCAAAACAAGCTGATGTCTCACAAAAAATGTGCTTAAACTGTGGTTTGAGCCTGACTGCATCAGGTTAGAATGACCTGCAGGTCATTTAGTCCATCCCCAATCCCGAGTAAGGCTACCAACTGCTCAGGTCTTGTCAGGTTCTGAGCATCTTTAAAGGGAGGGATCCCAGTACCTCTGGGTAACCCTTCTGTGAATGCTTTGCCCACCCCCTGCAAACAGAATTTCTTCTCCTGCAACCTGTGGCTGTTGCCTCATGCTGTTCTGCTCTAACACAGGAGATGCTACTGATTGTGACTCTCAGACCTCAGATTTTATTGCAGTTTCATGCAATCCATGTACTGATCGTTATGAAACTCTAACCCCAAAGTTCTCCAATGCAGAACTCTAACCCTAACTAGAAAGTTTCAATTCACAGTAGAGTCTCAGATATTGCAAATTCCTTGTCTTAAATCTTTTGGATAAACTATTTTAACCACTAAACCCAAAGTTGTTTAAAAACCAGCAAGCCTAAACATCCACTATTTATCAGTTTACCATCCTTTACAGAATTTCACAGGAACATGCTTCTAGGAAGCAAAACTGAAACAGGTTGCAGCCATGTACATTGAAATACCACAGCTGATGCCTCTGTTGTTTTCCTCAAGCAGTTCTCTACCCTGATTGACAGAACAGCATGAGGTCACTACCCACTATTCCATGCAGAATACTGTTTGCCTCTTTTGCTGCAAGGGTGCTGCAAACCCCTTTACTTATAGGATGTAGGCTGTTAAAAATCCAGGTATCTTCCCAAATGATCCTTTAACACTAGAACAACCTTGTTGCTATGTTGCTCTATCATCTGGGAATGTAAGACACTCTAGAATTCCCAGAGAGCCTGAATTCTCAAATTCCTCAGTCATGTATCAAATCACATTGGCTCTCATTTCTTTTCATTTTTACTGATGAACTGCTACCATATGAGACTACAGAAATACTTTTGAGCTTAGAACAATGAATTGTCTTGACCTTCCCCCCAAAAGAGAAAACACACACTTCCACCCAACATCTATAAGGGTTTTTTTGGTAGGGAGAAAAAAGTCTGTGACCTACATAGCAGCTCAGATACACTATGATTAAACTGACAGAGGGGAGATTGAGATGAGCTCTTAGGCAGAAGTTCTTCTCTGTGAGGGTGCTGAGGAGCTGGCACAGGGTGCCCAGAGAAGCTGTGGCTGCCCCATCCCTGGCAGTGCTCAAGGCCAGGTTGGAAGGGGCTTTGAGCAACCTGGTCTAGTGGAAGGTGTCCCTGCCCATGGCAGGGGGTTGGAACTGGGTGAACTTTAAGGTCTTTTCCAACCCAAAACAATCCCTGATTCTATGATTCTATGAACAGAATATCTAAACAACGCTGTAAAGATGACAAATTCTAGACTTGTAATACTAAAATGTAAACAATTTGTTTCTTCTCTCTTGTTCTATTAGAATCTAAAGGAGAACTCAGCTGTTACTGCTCATCCATGAAATTACCTGTTTGTCTTAGGCAGGTTTTGTTATTGATTGTCAGAGTAATTATGAATGTAAATAAAAATAATTTTGATAATTACCTTTTCAAACAGTCAAGAAGAAAATAAAGACATCTCAACGAAAACATCTTTTTACACTGTCGTATGTATCAGATAATAACCCACTACTATTTTTTAGCATGCTCATTTTAACTGCTAGAGAAGATGCATATAATTGCTTTATCATCAGCTGGAGGTTACAACCTGAAGCATTAACTTCACATGAAACTAGACTTAAGATATGCAGAACGTCTCCTGTCTATCTTCAAGTTTTCAAAAGCCATGCTTCATTCTGACGTTTCTAACAGAACTGCTTGTTTGGACATCAGCAACTCAAACACACAAAAAGAGTAGAAGAGAACATTAGTTCACCCTCATTGAAATCTAACCCTGTACAGTAAATACTTTATCCAGTTATTAGGTGCAAGACTGAGACACATATCTGATTTAGAATTTAATGTACTGTGATACTATCCTATTTTAAAGATATCACATTTGCCTCCCCTTTCTCATTTATTTGAAACCTCCTGTACCTTGAAGAATTATTTCATATCTGCCGTTTGCATTTGCAGATAGTAATTGTTATCTAGGTGACCCCTGACTTTAAGCAGACCAATACACAGAAGCGTATTAATAACTGAAATTCAACACTAAAAATGTGCACAGGAAAAATACAATTAAAAAATGAAAAATAGGTGTATTAAATTCTTGGTCTTGTATTCTGTATAATCCAAGAAAGCCCCATTTTATACAAGAACAATCTGACAGCCAGAAGTAAATTGCCACTTCAGGGGTTTCCACTCCCTTCCTTGAAACTAGGATATCTGAAGGTTTATTACGTTGTATAGCCACCATCCTATTTGGTATGAAAAGCATTTCTACTTAGATAGTGTTGGAAAGCATAATACCAGCTTATTTGCAGCAACTAAAATAAAACTATTTCATTCTTCCAATAGTCCCAGAGGATCTCAGGTTTGGGGGTGGTTTTTTGTGGGTTGGTTTTGGGTTTTTTTGGGGGGTGTGGTTTGTTTAATTTTTTTTTTTTGATGCAGAATTCAGCAAAATGTTTAAGAGTAGGCAACACGAAAACTAGGACAGAATTATTTTCCTACTTAACCTTTGGAATAGACTATCAGAATAGACTGTGCAGCAGCCCTGCAAGCAGTGCTTTGGTTCACACGTATCTGACAACTACACAGAAACAGTGCTCTAGTACTGGCAGAACAGAACTCCTGTACAATGTATGAGTCTTATGTAAGTGTTCTCACAGATTGTAGGTGGTTGCTATCTTTCTGAACTACTGAAGACAAACGCTCCTTTTATTTTTAAACATTTTATCTTCAAAAGACAAAGTCTATTTCCTTAGAAAAATCTTAGAAGGGGGAAAATCCATACTCCCCTGCCAGTTGAGACACTGGAACTGGTATTTTGTTTAGCACAAACGGAAATTTGGATGACACGTAGGTAGTAAATCAGCTTTTATTTTGGAAATCTGCTGGAAAACAGTTCAAGAATCACAGTGAAATCAAACTCCAGGCAAGTCAAATGGCTGACCTTAACACTGCTCATTCATTTACATTTGCAAGGAATCTAGCTCCCTATGCACAGCACAGCATCAAATTATTAACAGTCACACCAGATTAGGTATTAGCAATACCAGGCTCCAGTGAGTAACTTACTAAGAATCATGGTGTGAACATCAGCAGTCAAATCACCTAGGTTTAAGTTTCTCCATTTATAAAGCCCAGTATAATTTTAAATGCTGGAGTTTGTAATACACCAGAATCTGCAGTACGAACAATACTACAATTGCAAAATGCTGGGTTTGGATTTGGTTTGGTTTTTTTTTTTCCTTCAATGTGTCAGGAAACTCTAAAAGAGACACTTAAGAAGCTGAAGCAGCACACACAGATTAGTGTGACCGTTGCCCATGAAGGTCATTTGCATTAAGCTCTTGGATCTCTTTGTCAGTGCATAGAAAGAATTTTTTATCTGAGGTAATGTGGCAAGTCACAATATGAGACTAACCTGGCAATTCCTCTTTCCATCTCATAAAGACAAAAAAACATGCTTTCCAAATGCAGCTGCCCTACCAAGCGTATAGATATGCCTGCAGCAAACTTCCTTTCTAATCTCCGAATTAGCTGAGTCCCAGTGGTCAGACCCTTGGAATGCTTGGTAACCTCCCTGTTTCCACAGATCAAGCAGGACTGGGACATAAACGTTCAAAATACACAGAAACATTTAGCCCACTGAACAATACAGTAACTGTAAGCTTAGAGTCACTTCCCAGAGACAAGATTACTGGGGATGAAATACCCATTTCAAAGAAGGGAAAAGCTGCCGTGCTTCAAATGGGTGACTCCTCTTAGCATGCTGCCTATCAGCAAGGGTGAGAAGAAAATTAACAAATAGTAGGGTTGGCTGCAGGAAATCCATCTCTAGTCAGTTCCCGGAGCAATACCAAATCTAGGTGCCTGCTACAAGGACAATAATGCTCCTCAGCCTAGTACATAATGTTTTTTCTGTGACCTCTTAAGTACACCACTTTCTCTTTGGTAGACACTAGCACATATTGTACTTGCACAATTCCATGCCAGCTCTGCTTATGTCCTACTACACATTTGAGATCCTACTAAATTCCTACATGAAAAGGTATTGTAATTGTTCTGAATACCTTTCTCTGCATGTCCATACACAATTTCCATCCAAACTCTAAAGACTACTTGCATTTCATTACAATATTGAAAGATAAATAACTAATAAAAAACAGCTTTGGAAATACTTAAAAAGTACCTAAAAAGCCACTTAAAAGTGTTCCTCCAAATCACTAACTTGTCTTTTACACCAAGTCTCACATATTGGTGTTTTGAAAATAGTAGAGATGTAAAAAACAAAAAATAACCTTTTGCATGTAGTACCACAATTTTAAGAACAAACTGTTACCGAAAAGTTCAAAGTTCTTTTGGTTTTTAGTTTTTCAGTTTCCTCGGGAGGTTTCAAACCCACTTACTGAAACAGTATTTGGAACCAATAAAGATGAATACATGACGAAGTACCAAAATGAACATAGAAAGGGACAGTATTTGCTATGAATAAGCATACAAATATGAATAAGCATAAGATTATCAGTAATTTAACTGGATATGTTAACTGAACTAATTTTTTACTTTTATAGTTTCACTGATTAGAGAAAACGTCTCAAATTAAGTTTGCCTCTGTTGCAAGAACAATGCTTATTCTGTTGAGACTTAGGCCCCTCATTTCATGTATTCCACAGTGGATTAAAAGACCAAAAGGCATTTTTAATGAAATAAAGTGTTGAAAATATTCAACCATTTCAGTATTGCACTTCACACAGTGTAGTGCTGCTTCTCTTCCCAAAGAGACATCACCACTGTTGACACCCCATTGTTGCTTGCAACTTTGGCAGTTACTTTCTTACACAGCCCTTCTCATTAAAAATATTTTGGATACAGTATATGAACTTTGAAATGAATTCTGGCATTAAATTATTATACTGAAAGAGAAACTGCAATCCTACACTTAAAATATAGTGTTGATATATTAATTAGTGAAAATAAATTTTGTGGCAAAATACACAGCAAAGAGGATTTAAATCCTACAGCTATTTTTACAAAGTTAATTAAACAAATGCAGAAAAAGATGAGAAACCTCAAGGCTGACTGAGTAATCATCCTGGATCATGCCCTGTCAAATGCTCACTGTTACTATTCATTTCTTTGAAAACCAGTGGGCAGAACTGAGGTCCTGTCATGCTTCTCACCACCCCTGTAACTGGAATGGTACGCTCTTTAGAAGGACATGGAGTCAAGACTGGACTGAGAAGTATTTCTGATTAAGTCCCTCTCTTATTTAATACATTGAGATTAAATTTTTGTACTGTCTATTCTAGCTAAATGAGTACCACTGAGCACAGACTAAAACACCTCCGGAAACTCATTCAACACTTCTGCTGTTTTGATAGTAATGCCTCACTGAGATTCTCTTTCCTAATTCTTAGCAGGAAATCTTTAAATCTTGGACTGATCAAAGTCTGAAAAGTCATAAGCTATAGTGGCAAATGCACACCATAAACTAGGTAAAGTACAGAAATTACTTCTATCTGGACAGAGGCAAGGGATGAGTCAAGAGAATCTTAGATGATACACTCCTTCTTGCACCATCTCCAGGCAAAAATAAAGGTGCTTCATTTGTAATGAGAGACATGGTCTAACTGCAAATTAGTTATCAGGCAAAGTGTGGAGCTGTTATGACCAGAGGCAGCCTCCCGCAGCTCCCTTAGAGCTTGGGGAAGCCAAAGCTTGCCCTGTTGTTCTGCAGGCACATACAGGTGATTTAACTATGCTTTTTTTTCACATTCCTGCCTTCTCAAAACTGATCTATTCAAATAACATTTAGTAGAGTCTTCTGGACTTCCCATAACCCTTCAGTGGAAAGAACAAAAAACATAAGAATATTGTGAAGTTAGAGTTTAAATACTTTAAAGTCTCATAATAATGTTTTAAGTAGAAAAAAAAAATATCTTCTGTGTTCACACTTTGTGGGCTTTGAAATGGTAATTAAGAATATAATTTATCCAAGATGAGAAACTTCTTACAAATGTAAAGCAAGGCAAGGTTCAATACTCATAATATTCAAGTCACTAAAATGAAACCAATCCCTTCAGATGAAAGCAATGTTTAAATTGGTTACTAATTATCTAAAACATTTCAAACCTACCATCTTCCTTTAAGAAGCTGTTCTGGAAACAGCTTTGCAGCATGCACCAGAAGCAATAAACAAATGGTCTGATGGACCAAAAAAGCAGAGTTTAGGATTAGCTGCCTCAAAGCTAATACACAGTCAACAACCACCTTCTTGAAAAGGGGTATGAACTGCTCTGCTAGTCTGTCATGTGAAAGGGAGACACAGTCATCCAGGTAGCTGTGCAAGCTGTTAAAACCAAGCATCAAAGCTAAGATCTATTAATCCATATGGATCACCCAGAACATCTTTTAATACACCTTCTACTGATGCAATGCTTTATAAGTATATAACCCTACACCAGCTTAACTTAGCAGAAAGCTTATAAAGACTTATGAAATAAGCAGCAAATAAATTTAGGCTCAACTCAGAATAAACACAAGATCATACTCGTAATACCTAAATATAGCAAGACAAAGAAACAAAAAAACAAAGCAAAACAAAGAAACGTGCACATTATTGGTGTGCAAACAATGCTTCTAGTTTCTCATCCTTACAGATCTCTACACATCTAATTTATGTCTCCTTTTCCCAATAAAATATAAATGACATATGACTGCAGCAGCAATTTATTTGAATTCTAGTTAAAAAAAAATCAAAAGTTCTTTATATCTGCTTTAATATGAAGCACATAGCAGCAGTGTTCAAATAATTGCAAGATCAATTCAGATTTACCTGCCAAAAAGCAAGTTCAGTTATTCTGGTCTGTGACAGAATTTTGTGGACGGAATTAGTTTGATAATGTGTTCTGGGATTTTCTGTCACCAGTAAACATAACCAGCAGAAACTATTTAGGTAATTGAAGTTGGCAACATATAAAAAAAACAAAACACAAGTGTTAATTTTGGTATTATAAAAGCACTTGATAGCTGAAGTCTGGAGTAAGGGTCAAATATTTATATTAGCACATCATACAATTGATAAACATTATAGTATCATGCCCTAGAAGTACGCATTCAGCAGAAAAAAGAAAAAGAAATGAAAATCTGCAGAGCTTTTTGCAAGAGGTGTTCCGACAGTTCACAAAATAATGAATTAGTTAGTTCAAACAAGACACTGGATCCTCATCTTTAACAATTCCTATACATGTTCAGAGTCCTTTCACCACCAAAATGCTGATCTATCTTAAAAATGAATGCCGGTAGAGAAGCTAAGGCATTTCAGAAAAGGTTAAATCTCCATGATTGCATTTGTTTGCTTTTCTACTTTAAGATGTTGCCATTTATGACTAAGCTGCAGGTGCTATTCTGTTTATTTTAATGCCTGTAAACCAACCCATTGACTTGAACAAAGCAAGGAAAGCACTAGGATTCAACTTGGAGAGGAAGTAACTGCAGGACTGTTTCCCGTTGAACATGCTACTTTCTAGCTTCCTTAGTAAGCATGACTGGCCATTACACAAGCATTTCTATAATATGACATTTCTTGATGATACATACTTTGCTGCTTGTTATTTCTATACACTGTTACAGAGATCAGCAACATGTTATTATTATAGTATTTGGTTTACCAAATATTTGACCTCTTAAAAAAATATAATCAACTTCTACAGGGCAGAATTTATTATTCAGATTCAGCAATAAACTAACTACATGAATTCAAAATAATGTAGCAGAAGTAGGGATTACCAGCAGCTCCATTTGAGGGGCTCTTGCAAATATCATAATGCTTATGTTGGAACTGCAACCCAGTGCATATATGCAGATGATGCTCAGTTCACCCCCTACTCACAGCCTTAGGACAATTCAGAAAATTCGTCTCACAAACCTTTTGCTGCATATTGGCTTCCACCAACACAGCTGCTTTCAGATATTAACAATGCCACAATAACTTGAATTAGCTTCCATGGAAACCAGTCAACTTGTTGCTCTTAACTTCTGAAACTAGAACTTGTAAAGTATAACCTGCTAATGGACAAAAGAAAAGCTTAAAAGGTGTCAGATTAATGTTTAAAGAAAGACAAAAATCATCTTCCTGTACGTCTTAAGTGGCAGCTATTTCTCGTGCATTCTTTATCTGATTTATGCTATGTGCATAAGGAGCTCATCTGGAATACTCTTTTCTGTTCTCTTCTTACCTATGATGTTACCACCCTTTAAAAAGCACGGCAGAGCATTGTGATACGTATTTAATTGTCCCAAATGATTCGGTTTACTTTTCAACAGAAGTACCATTAAGGGCTCATTAAAAAAGGTTGTGGAAGTTTTAAGATTTTTTTCTTTCTTTTTCTTAAATAGTGCTGCTGTCTTGCTTAGATAAAACCATTGGGTGAGCTACAACCATAAGATTTAGTGCTCTCAAAGACAACCAACAGCTACATGCATTAAACACACGTATTCACTGCATGCATGCTCATCCTTTTCTACTCAACAGAGAGAGTGACACAAACTTTTGGCAGTTCCTATGCTATTGCCAACTCTTCTACTCAACACATGTATAAATTACTCTCCACCACATTCATCTTAATCCTGGAGCCAGAATGCGGTCAATATACTTCTCATTTCTGATAGCCAAACCTGCTACTGGAACTGGGCACATATGTTTATTTACTTTGTTTAAAATTACTCCTTTGTATTATGAACTTTATAAAGCATCTAAAATGGAGAAAGCACAGTTGTTTCCTCACTTGTATACCAGCTTTCATTTAGATTCATGGCTTGAGGACAACCTCTTCCCTCCTCAGTCTTCAGCTGATATTTTCTCCAAATTACACCTATTGACAGAGCAGTGTTAAAGAGCAGTTGCTACACCCTGCCTGGAAGCAAACAGAAACAATGTCACGTTGCATTTGGTCTGCAGTGAACCACTGCTCAACTGCTCAAACCCCACATCACATTAAGTGGCCTAATTTTTCACACAACAGTGACAAAAAGCCAGAATGTGAATGCAATTACATCAACTGTAATAGCTATACTCCTTGCAGTATCTTCGCAAGAATTAAAGTGAGAGGTTTTATAGTTACAATAAGGATGCACACTAAAAGATGCTAATTCCATGCATTTAAGGAATTTTTCAAGTAGAAAAAACCCCAAACCACAATCCTCCAGGCCCCAGCTTCCTAAACGTTGGAAATTAAGCATGAGGACATACCACAAACGAAGTATTATGACTTTACCAGAAAAATAAAGTTTTGTTAAAGACAAAATAATTCTCTTTACTAAAAAAAGGCCAAACTTTTACTTCTCAAATCAAGAACATTTCTTCCAACAAGGCCCATAATACTCTCTGTGAACAGAGTAAGACAACAGGAAGATCACTTACTATTTCTTTATAAATACAGAACCAAGATTGTAAGTGATCAAACTTACTCTTTAGATCAACACCCATATTCTAAAATAACCACAAAAAATATATTAGTATGATGCCTGAAAACTCTAAGGTTCAAAGCAGTTTAATGCTATAATCCACAGACCATGCCCTCAGTGCTTTAAGAACCAATTTCTCACGATCTCCAAAGCTAAAATGAACTCAAATTCCATTTTCCTTACAGAAATTAGCTAAAGACTAACAGAGCAGAAACTCTGGGTCAGGAGAGTTTATGTTGCCTAAGGCCACTTTCAAAGAATTCTTATCTGTCCAACTATTGTGTGTTCCAGTATTTCATTCCCCGCAAAGATGCTTGGTTAAAAATAAATAAATAAATGGATAGATGGTGACCATAAATTTGTTTACAGTACATTTCTGTACCAGTTGCTAGACGTAACAGCTGTAACACATCTAAATTCTCTATTTCTTGGGATTTTCTCATACTACAACTTGAAGTGGAAAAAAAAAGCCATTAAAACTTTCCCTCATAAAACAATCATAATTCTAATCTCCCTCAGTTATAAAAAAAAGGCTTCCTCTATTTAAAGATAGAAATTTCATGTTTAGACCTAAAGATGAGAATGCCTGACTGCAACAGATTATTTCCTTCACTCAGTTTAGACTAATTACTTCCAAAGATCATCCTTTAAGGAAAACAGTATTTGGCAATTTATGATGAAAATAGTAACACAAAGGATCAATTTAGAATGAGTGTGAAAAAGAGACAGTCTGTACCCACCCCTCGATTTGAAGAATGGGCTAATCTCCTTGTTAATTTCTAAATTAACAAGGAGACACCATTGCTGAAGTCTGCTGTATTAATAAAACACTACCTTATTACTACAGAACTTAAACATCTCTAACTAGAGCTTATTCCTTAATTCAACATGGAACACATGCCCTTACTAGTGTATCACCTTCCAACGATTACAAAAATTAAACTGTAGTTACTAACTAGGGGCAGTCCACAGTAACTAAATACAGGGCATACCCACTAGACCCACCAAGCCCATTGCCAGATGTGCTGACTGACCAAATCACTAGCTTTTGGCTGATTTTTACCACCTCATTTCTGGTTAGGGTGATCCTGTCCACACTGTCCGGTTGGCTGTTGGCATGGGTGCTCCTTAACCACAGGGTGCTCCACCAGCTGAATGAGTCTGAGCAGAGCTACCCTGGCTGACATGGCTAACCTGAACTCAAATGGTTGAGAACAAACCCAAGCAGGCAAAAAGCTTTGGTAGGGGTAGAATGGAGAAGCTGAACCAAAGGACAATGTGTATCACCTTTATCATGTTTCAGTAAGTTATGTGGATGAATAGTTCTCTTTCCTCAGCTGAAAATGTACTTCAAATGTGGAGTAAACTTCATGAGCTTCAGTAAGCCAAAAGATTTCTCAAAATGCAGGTTGAAGTATTTTTTAATGTATTTTCCTAATATTACTCTGCGCAGTGCTAATGGAACAGCTCTTACTGAACATTTCATAAACACATCAAGACTAGAGTAGCAGTCAATTTACAAACTCATGAGCCTAAAACCACTTCAAGCCATAATTTCTCTCCCACATAATAATTTTATTTATGTACTAGGCATTTTTGATCTTAAGCAGTATAACACAAAACATACCTGCTTTTGTATTCCTTCTGATACGTAAGACACTGCCATCATTTAACAGTCAAACATAATTTCTTGGGGTTAAATATGTTTCAAAACACTTAGGTTAGGCACATTTACTAAAACACAATGTATTTAACCATGAATAAATCAGTAAAACAAGGCTGAAAATTTGAAGCAGTACTGCTCTTTCTTCAAAGATGCTTTTTTTTTTTTTTTAAGAGCATAAAATAGATTTTTTAGGAAAAACAAAAAAACCCTACAGAAAACCCACAAGACAAAACAAAAACAAATACCACAAAAACAAATACCAACAAAATACTACAAAATTTTAGCAACCCTTTTGGAAAACTACTAATAATGTGATGAAAACAAGATATGCATTAAACATTATCTGGTCAGACAGAATTAGTACAGCCCAGGTTTCTCATTTGCTCTTGGCTTATTTTCATTGTTTCTTCTCTGATATGGGGTCTTATCATTTCACTACTTGCTTTCCTTCTCGATTCCTCTTCCTGAATGCTCTACTTTTTTAACCATTTATCACTGAAACACTTCTCATCTCAGCTCCCACCTTACCTCTCAAAAATGCTCTGTATACCATCCGTTCTTAATATATCTTCTCTTCTCTTGACCACATCCCTCAGCCAGCCAGCACAAGGCTTGGTTTAGGCTTTCAAAAACCTACCTACAGACAGATCAAAGAGATGGTATTGAATTCTATCGTTCGGTCTACCTTATGGACCCATTACTGGCCCAAGCATTTGAGAAACAGTGGATTTATAACTCTACCTATGTGCCTTTTGTCAATTATCAGTCTGATTTAGTCTGCAGAAAGGGGAAGTACCTTCTTCTGTTTTATTCATCCTGTTTCAGATTTCTAGTTTGCCTCCATATTGCTCACCTTTGTTCCTGCTTAGAACTTCCTCAGGGCAGAGAAAGACGAACTATTGGCTCAAGCAGGTTGTTACTATCTGCATTTCAACCTTTCCCAGAGACTCCACCTTTCTGATTTCCCAGGGCTGCTTGACAGGTTTTTAAAAATCAGGCACATTTTAACAGGACTTTGTCAAAGAGCAGTCAAATGGTAAAACTGGCAGAACAGAGGAAGGGTGGAACATCTGGCAGAAGAAAGAGGGAGCCATTAACCACTCAAACTGGATCTATCACAGCTAGAACAGTTTGCCTCACCATGCTGATCTGATTCTAGAAAAAATCAGCAGTTCTACTGCGTTATTCATAGAAGAAAGGTGGTTGAAATTGTCTACAGATGTAGACTGAATTATTTAAAGCTCGATTCACACTGAAGATTTATAATTCCTATAACCATAAAGACGGTTAACATTTTGCAGAAACTGATAGCATTTAAAACCCTTTATCTTACACCAAGCACAAGTATGTGAGTGCTGCTGCATTGTTTGACATTAACATAAGCAAAAATTACTATAAATAACCCATATGACTGTATAATAAATAGTAACTTCTTTGGAATTGTTTACTGGAAACACAGTGAGTTAGTTCTTCCCTTATAAACCAGGTATTAAAACCCTTCTGCTTTTGAGAAATTCCAAATCAAAATAGTGTTGAATACATTAATTAGAAAATAGTGAGGTTTTCAGTCACTCCTGTAACTTCACATACAGCTTTATGATGATGATGTGATTATTCTCAATATTTACCTAAACATAAGAGCTAAACTAGAGAATACGGGGAATTTTTAAAGAAATAACTGCAATTCCCAGAGAACCATCTGTTAACTGACCACCCTTTGCTTTTGGAGCAATTCCTCAGCATTCAGGGATAGCAGGTAATATTAGCACTTATATGCTTGCACTGTATTTAAGTTTTGGATTTCTTACCAGAAAAAAAGTTGAGGTCTGCAAAGACACATTAATCAGCACAAGCTCATCTACTCCTCTGAAGCACAAGCATTAAGTTCTGGAATTTTACTTAAGCCCCATCCCCCCACCTGTAAAACAGTGAAAAACTTAAAAAAAAGAACTGATGTGTACACACACATCTTCATTGACAAATCTGCATTCAATGTCATAGCCAATGCTACTGCAAAGTAACACTCAACCAATGAGCCTGAATTTATCTGTGTTCAGAATATTCCTACAAAAGAAACATACATCCATTTATTTCCTCCCGTTGGATGCAAAGCAAGCACAACCATAAACATGAGAGGAAAATGTGTGAACAAGCATACTGCCATCCAAACGCAATACTTCATTGATCTGAACGAACAGCAAATCTGACATATCACTATTAAATGTTGTCAAGAGCTGATTTAAGGTTTTAAAAATTCTTTCCTAATTCAGATAGTTCACAAGGCTATAACAAAACACTTATATTAGCTGTATATCTCTCTATATAATTATATATATAAATATACTAGGTATATTTATAAAAAATACAGCTGCACAAAAAGTACAGCTTACACACTGAAAATCATTAGCAAAATGCTAAGGCATTTCCTTTGGTTACCTGTCTTGAGTAGTATTTACCACTGAAAGACATTTTTTTTTTTTAGATGGCATTTTTAAAAGAGAAAATCCTAAAATTAATGTACCAAGTAACAGTAACAATGAAAAAACAAACACTCCAAAATATTTGAGAGACTTATTAGTCCAGTGAAAACCTCCTAAGATAATAGTAGTCGTTTAAACCAGCTGGCAACACAGAACCACACAGTCTCTCTCTCCACTTGCCCCTTTTCCTCCCCCCGCTCCCGGAGGGAGAGGGAAGAGAATAGAAAGAATGTAACTCCCACAGTTTGAGATAAGAACAGCCCAGTGACTAATGTGTAACACAAACCACTGCTGCTGCCACCAATAATAATAATGATAAGGGAAATAACAAGGGAAGAGAATACAACCACTCACCACCCGCCAACTGACACCCAGCCAGACCCAGCAGTAATCTAACTCTTCTGGGTAACTGCCCCCAGTTTATATATCACGCAGAACATGCTGTGGTATGGAATATCTCTTTGGATAGTTTGGGTCAGGTGTCCTGTCTCTGCTTCCTCCTAGCTTCTCCTCCTCCCTGGCAGACCATGAGGCTCAGAAAGTCCTTGGTCAGAGTACACATTACTGAGCAGTAACTAAAAACATCAGTGTTATCAGCACTGTTCTCAGGCTTAAAGTCAAAAACACAGCACTGCACCAGCTACTAAGAAGGACAAAAATGACTGCTACTGCTGAACCCAGGACAGTATCCACCCCTTATTCCATACCATTCATGTCATGCTCAGATCTCACATTTTTCAATATACCATCACTCGTCGCATACATATATATATATATACACACACACACACACAAATGGAGAGAGAGAGCATTCCTTAGTGCATGGATCAGTCCCTATAAAGCTGCTGAGTTCATCCAGTCCATGATGTTGGGCTCCATCTCTTGCAACAGTCTTTCAGAGCAGAAGAGGCTGTGTGCAGTGCTGGATCGTTGCCTGCTGATGATACTGCAGAACTCATCAGGTTTCACCGAAGTTCATTCTTTGTTGGGATGATGGCTGGAGGGAAGTCAGGGCCAGTTGCTGGTGACCTGAAGACATCTAGTTGGTGGGCTATAAAAGTGCTACACAGCAGGCAACAGCATACAATTGAGTTCATTGGCTGTTTTCCCCTAAAATCAAATTTCTCTGAGGTATACATTGGACTTTCCCATCTTCCCGCATTAGCCACCAACTATATCTGGGTCCCTGAGCAAAAGCAACCCCAGGAGTGGGTTTGCCTTTACCTGAAGCAGGAATAACCCAAGACCATCTTCGCCAGTAAATTCTTTATGTGTACCACAGGAACTTTATCTCCTTCTACAGTATGTAAAAGTTATACATAACCAGCCCTGTTGGCAGATCCTCTGGTGTTGACCAACCAGGTGGCCTTTGGTAAATGCGCATCCCAATATTTGCAAGTCCCACCACCCGTTGTTCTCAGTGTAGTTTCTGACAGCCCATTGTAACGTTCAATTCTGCCAGAGGCTGGTGCATGGTACGGGATGCGATATACCCACTCAATGCACTCTCTTTGGCACAGACGTCTATAAGGCTGTTCCGGAAATGAGTCCCATTGTCTGTCTCATTTCTCTCTGGGGTGCCGTGTTGCCCAAAACCTGTTTCTCAAGGCCCAGGATAGTGTTCCAGGCAGTGGCGTGGGGCACAGGGTATGTTTCCAGCCATCCGGTGGTTGCTTCCACCATGGTAAGCACATAGCGCTTGCCTTGGAGGGTTGGTGGGAGTGTGATACAATCAATCTGCCAGACCTCCCCATATCTGTACTTCAGCCATCATCCTCCATACAAAAGAGGCTTTAACCATTTAGCTTGCTTAATTGCAGCACACGTTTCAGAGTCATGAATAACCTGGGCAATAGCGTCCATTGTTAAGTCCACCCCTTGATCACGACCCCATCTGTATATTGCATCTCTGCCCTGATGGCCTGAAGTGTCATGGGCCCACCAGGCCAAAGATAATTCACCGTTATGTTGCCAATCTAAGTCCATCTGAGCCACTGCAATCATACCAGCTTTACCCACTTGTCGGTTGTTCTGATGTTCCTCAGTGGCTCGACTCTTGGGTACATGAGCATCTACATGGCATACCCTCACCACCAGGTTCTGCATCCAGGC
>JAOEHY010002750.1:12314-49412 GCA_025447955.1 Psilopsiagon aurifrons | reverse complement strand
GTGCTGATAACACCAATGTTTTTAGTTATAGCTTAGTGATGTTTGGTCTGGCCAAGGACTTTCTGAGCCTCATGCTCGGCCAGGGAGGAGGGGGAGCCGGGGGGAAGCGGGGACAGGACATCTGACCCAAACTGACCAAAGAGGTATTCCATATCACAGCACGTCATGCCCAGGATGCAGAAATGGAGAGAAGAGACCTGGAAGGGTGTGGGGGGGTGCACGGCTTGGTCGGGCTGGGTATACGTTGTGAGCTGTTGTATTCTCTTCCTTTATATTTCTCTTGTCTTTATTATTATTGGTGGTAGCAGTAGTAATTTGTGTTATACCTTAGTTAGTAAACTGTTCTTACCTCAACCTGTGGGAGTCGCATTCTTTCAGTTTTCCTTCCCATCCCTCCAGGAGCAAAGGGAAGAAAAAGGGAGAAGTGAGTGAACAAACTGAGTGGCTGATTTATGGCTTAAACCACGACAGCTATATAATAAATAAATGAATGCTGGGATTTAACATGTTTTGTACCTATTTGCTAATATGGCCTGTTGTATATTTTTCATACCCTTTTTCACAAATTATGTCGAAAGTGAATCTGATGGAGGACTAGCAGTGCTGATAGTAGCTGCACACATCTTCACTTTTCTTTGCTCTTGCCTTCGAGCTCTGACAACATGCAACTGCAAAGGTGGCCAGTGGTGGGGTGGCTTTTTGTTACCTAGTTTATAGGTTTTATTCTTCATTTCATGCATTTTATTATAGAGCCTTAATCATTACAAAACAGATTAGTGAATATGGTGTGGAAGCATTCCTTTCAATTAATGGACACGTGAGCAATCCAGCCTTTGGCTTAGCCTCCCTCGAGTTGTGAGCAAAAGGCTTGTTAGGGCTTTGCAGGCTGATAAGATGGTTAACTGCAGTCAGTGTGTGCTGCCAAGAAGAGGAAGCCTGCTTGCAAGAGACCTTGACCAGGATGCCATGCAGCTGGATCAGCAGGAGCTGCTTGCCAGAGAGCAAACCACAAGTTGCAAAAAACAGGGGAGACTCCATTAGCTTGCTGCTTGGGACTTTTATGAAAACTTCATAAACTGCAACCAATCACTGCGCTGTTGCTGGCCCTCGGCTAAGAGAGTTAACCAATCACATGTCATCGAATGTTCTGGTGTTCTGTAACTTTTCTATAAAAGGGACGCCTGAGCACAATAAATTGTTCAGCGTTTGATCATACTGGTCGTTCGTGTCCCATTCCAATCCCCCGCAAATGGCGCCCGAACAGGGACCCTCAGATCTGCCTCCTGGGAGCTGCTCCGGTGGTGAAGATCAGTGCAGACCTGACGGGTGGGAAGCCGACCAAAGCAGCAGGCAGTAGCCCTGCCGAGTAGAGAAAGGACTCGCATCCCGCAGGAGAAAGGTATCTCTGTGAGAAAGGGTCCACTTCAAAAAAAGGCAAGTGGCTGTCGGGGAGGAATGAGGGCAGCTCAAATGAAGGAAGAGGCAGCTGTCCTCAATCTCCTCCAACACATCGTCTCTAAGAGAGGGATTAAATATGAAGAAGATACCCTCAAAGGGCTACTCCAATGGAGTAAAGAGAAGGGGCTATGTAGCAGGGTTGGAACAGCATTTGAAATATCCACGTGGGAGGCGATAGGTGTCTGGCTCTGGGACACTATAACTGATGGGGGAAAGGCAGTGTGTGAGGCTCAAAAATATTCTACGCTGTGGAAGCTTATCAAGGAGACTTTGCGTGATATGAAATCAGAAAAGGCTGCAGCTGCTTCGGCAGCTAAAGCTTTGTCTCCAGCAATGCCCTCCCTGCCTCCGCCTGACCCTCCACCCCTCCCTGCCTCCCAGCTACCTGCGAAGCCTCCAACAAAGGGTTCAGGGAACCCCAATCGAAATCCCTTCAATTATTATACCGGGGGGAGGACTCACCCAAGAATTGCAAAAACAGTAAAGAGAGGCTTTCAATCTATGCCTAGTAAGGAGAGATCATATCCTAATATTGTTACTGATCCTGATGATATTGAACCTCACTGTGACGGGAAGGCACTCACAGATTATAGGTCCAGGGAACCAGAATATTCTCTTGCCTCCACTCCAAACCGTTCCCCCACTGACTCTAACGTTTCTACCCCGGGAGAGGCAGAGCAATCGAGGGAACAGAATGAATCCGTACAAGGACTGTTGCGGGAGGTTATACACAAGCTCACAGCGGCGACTCAAAAGGCGGGAATGGGATCGTTCGCTCCCAAAGGAGCTAGCGCCCCCCCCCCACTCTCTGCAGCAGCGCCCGAATGTGATTGCTCACTGCTGCCCCCTGCCCCTGCGGCTTCGGCGCAGTCGCCCCCGTCGAGCTTGTTTCATCCCTTTGTTCAGGACTCTAGTGGTGTGCCGAGAAGGTGGAAAGGGTTTATTAGAGATGCTATTCTGGAAGAGGGTTTTGCTCCACAGGCTTTTCCAGTTTCAGTCACACCACAGGGTACTAAGCAGTGGGAAGCAAACAACTGGAAACTAATTTTGCTGTTTGTATATAGTTCTGTATCTCTGTTACACAAAATTAATCCTAGAAAAAATTTGTGGGTAACATGGGCTGAGGAGAGTGGGGTGTCAGAATTTTGTCTTGCTATGGCATCGGCTACGGATTCATTTAGAACTTGTTTAATAGGAATACCTAAGTATAATGAGAACAGCTTTAAGGGATTTTCATCCAACAACTGTAATAACTTAAAAAACGTTGCAGATTGCTCAGTAAAATTGGTATCTGGATTACATAGAACACTCCTCTGGGACCCACAGGAATTAAATCTAATGGCGTCACAAGCAGTTGGGAATAGCTCACAGGGTTGGACACAGACCTGCATAATGTTCGGATCTAAGCATGCAGGCTTGCTATGGTCAATACACTCACCAGATGTTTCACCCATAAGTAATGACTACCTGTACTATGGTGAATATTGTGGGATGAGCGATACAGATAAAAATATAACACCCTTTAAGGCATACGGAGCTACTATCCATGAGCCTAAGTCAATGCCCCTCCTTTGGAATAACAAAACCGCCAAGGCCCTACCACCAGATGTCTTTTTAATCTGTGGGGATAGGGCATGGCAAGGAATACCAAAAGACATTGTTGGAGGACCATGTTATTTGGGCTTACTAACTATTTTCACACCAAAGTTTTCAGAATTGGATAATCTTAGTCATGTTCTCCACTCTAGGTCTAAGCGGTCAATAGGACTCACCCCAGATTGTAATGACAATGTTCAGTTATTGAGCAGAGTGGCTCGAGTCGCTCTGTCACTCTTTGTCCCTGGTGCAGCAGCAGGAAATGCCCTAAGAACAGTAGCTCAGCTAGCTTGTTGGGCAGAGAAGCAGGCTAACGCAACTACTGCAGTTCTCGAAGAATTGTTAATGGATCAAAATAGCTTACGACACTCCCTCCTGCAGAACCGTGCAGCCATTGACTTTTTACTGTTGGTACAGGGTCATGGTTGTGAGGACTTTGAGAGCATGTGTTGCATGAACCTGTCCGATCACAGTGAGAGTATTCACAAACAATTGACCTATCTGAAGAAACACTCTCAGAAAATTCAGCAAGACGTAAACCCACTAGATAACTGGCTCCACAAAGTTTTTTCAGGATGGGGATTAGGGGCTTGGATTCAAAGTTGGATAATTATTATTTTGAAGGTTTTAGACATAGTATTAATGATTTTGCTTGCATGTAGTGTTGTATTTCCCTTATTGAAGAAATTTGTGAGCCGAATGCTGAGTCAAATCTGGATTGCTCAAAAATACGAAGAGGGTATTGTGGAAGCATTCCTTTCAGTTAATGGACACGTGAGCAATCCAGCCTTTGGCTTAGCCTCCCTCGAGTTGTGAGAAAAAGGCTTATTAGGGCTTTGCAGGCTGATAAGAGGGTTAACTGCAGTCAGTGTGTGCTGCCAAGAAGAGGAAGCCTGCTTGCAAGAGACCTTGACCAGGATGCCATGCAGCTGGATCAGCAGGAGCTGCTTGCCAGAGAGCAAACCACAAGTTACAAAAACCAGGGGAGACTCCATTAGCTTGCTGCTTGGGACTTTTATGAAAACTTCATAAACTGCAACCAATCACTGCGCTGTTGCTGGCCCTCGGCTAAGAGAGTTAACCAATCACATGTCATCGAATGTTCTGGTGTTCTGTAACTTTTCTATAAAAGGGACGCCTGAGCACAATAAATTGTTCAGCGTTTGATCACATTAGTCGTTTGTGTGCTGTTCCATATCCCCCGCAATATGGCATAGGGCAACTCTTGATTTTATGTAGAGTTTATGGCTGCTACCCAGACTTTAGCTGCCGGTGACTCAATGTAAACAGTTGTAATGACTGCTCATTTTGGACCCCCTCGTATCCCCAGTCCCACTGAACACCTGTCAAAGGATTTCTAGCTTGGCCATGCATTGCCCACCTCTCTCATAAGCCAGAAATTTAACAAAGCTCTCGTATAAAATAGCAAAGTTATATCTCCCATGTTGCCCATACTTACTTCTATTCAATACCATTCAACAGAAAAGAATACAAACCTGATTATGCTGTCCAGAGGTACTCTGTCTTACATCACATCAAAGCAACAAGCTGGAGAGCATCTCAAGTATTTCCGTCTGCTCAGCTGTAAGTAACAGGCAGTATTTATGCATGTGAATTATTTTGGTAAATTTTAGCTTCCTTTTCATGAAAACCTACTGAAGTAATTCACTAAAAAATTGTGATAGCTGTCTTAAAAGTCTTTTTTTCTGGGACATCCCAGTGTCTATCATCTCTGTTAACCAGTGGCTAATTATACACCAAATGATTTGCTCATATTTCCTATTCTTTCACAGTGTATCAACATCTATAAGCAGCATGAACAAAGTGAAATGGAATAGCTGTATCTCCACATCTTGCCTTTGGTGTTCTGATTGAAATGCTCCAAAAGTTTTCTCAAAGGAATTTCATCCTAGTCTTTGGTTTCCTAGCATTTTACCCATTGTACCATTGGGTACTGCAGAAAATTAAAATCAAAGCTAAAAGCTGGCATTGTGACCGAAAAGTTTTAGATTAAGTGAAAGATGCTGTTAAGCTGTTTATAATACATAAATGGTGGCTTATTTCTCTGTAGAGAGCCATGGAGAATAAGCCAGAATTCCCATTACATTGACATCAGTTAACACAATTCACATCAGGCTGGCTAAGTCATGAAATGATAAAATTAAAGTGACAATAGTGAAAGTTTGCAAGAACAGCTAAAACAGATAAGAGTTAAACTAATCATAAATACTTTTCTTTTTATGTTATTTATGCTATTTATTAAAAGCAACTGAAATGGTGAGGGTAAGAGTAATTCAATGAAGGAAAAAATGTGCTCTGTTTTCTTATGACATCTCTAAAGCTCATCAGCCGTATTCTATTCGCTGCAGAGCCATCTACAATCTATAGCTGCACAAATACGAAGCAATTAGGAAGAAATAAAATCAATTATAGACCTTTGTAAAATACAGCTCTTTACATTTACTACTTACTGAACCATTTGAAAGATTTTTCTTTTTTAAAATGAGCAGATTTTTGATCAATGAATTATAAATGATATGTAAGGCATTTCTTTTGATTCACATGTTTCTTAATCAAAGAGATGTCATACATAAGATATTTTATATTTTTATTTTCTACACTAATTTCATCTTTCCATTTTGATTTTAAAATTTTTGTGCTTCTTGAAAACTCTAACTTAAAGAAAAAATAAAGGACTGGAACTTCAGCAAGAAAACAATTGGGAATGAACAAACCAGAGATCTATAAAGTAGTGAGTGAATGATACAGAGGATACACTGAGTATTTTTATTGTCTCCGCCTCAAAGCACAAGGCAAAGGAGACATTCAGGGGTATTGAAAGGCTGTTAATTCAAAATAGAGGAAAACATTTTTCTAAACTATGCATGCACAGCTCAAGGTTATAGAAAAATTTAAAATGAGACTGGATTTTATGAAGATGATAAAACTCTCCATAGTTATAAAAGTGTAAAACGGAAAAAAAAAAAAAAAATCTGGAAGAGATAAAAAATCAAACCAAATGATTTCAAAAAGCTTTGTATTTTAGACATTACACCTAAGATAAATTCCTTTTACTTTCCTTAAAGATGTTTAGGACTTTTGTCAGGAAATCTTGCTCATCACTAGATAAACAAGTTTTACTCAAAACATTCTTGCAAATGTTTCTAAAAAGCAGGAAATCAATTTCATTAATGTTCTATTCAGCAGCAAGTATCTTAGTTGTAGCTACAAATTAGAAACTCCATGTAAGAAATCAGAGAGTTTCTTGGTGTGAACTTTGATGAACATATAAAAAGATTTTATTCCATTACAGCTTTTAAATGCTGAACATGCATCACTCATATATGTGCTTTGTTCTATGGAATAATATCCCACTTTTACTCACTGAGAAGGAAACTTCACAATTCTCTAAAAGCACAAATTTCCATCATCCATTCTAAGAGGTCAAGTGGAAAGAGAGCTTGGTCAACTAGTTAATGGGGTCCAAGCTGTTGAAGGATATGAGGATAATTTTTTTCTGATGAAACCGAGCCTAGAACATTTGCAGCCTGTATAACAATTCCTTAGGCTAATTCTTCTAGGCTGGGGACAAAAAACAGATCAGATATTTTTGGTGATCCAACAGGGGTGAAAGACTCATATTGAGTAGTACTTTGTCTAAGCAGTGTCACATTGACTTCTCTGATCACAGAAGACAGGACTGGGTTTTACTTATGACATGCAGATTTGTGACCTCATAAAATTTGTGATCTACTTTTTCCATTTACTTTTTTTCTACAAAGCCTGGGATTTGGCATAATTTGTGCATGGGCAAATAAAACCTAGGAAAATAATTCTCTTTGTCAAATGTCTGCCATTCAAACTGTTCACAAAATGAATTGCCTTGCATACCCTTTAGTAGATAACGCTAGTGCTGACACAGGCCTTTCAGTTACATCTCTAAATATGAGTAACTACTCAGTGCGCTCTGCTTCTAAAAGGGCTTGCTGCTTTTGTGTCAAGGGAAGCCTGGAGTTAACAAGTAATCAGCAAAAAAATTAACATTATTCATGTCATTAGTATTTATTAATAAACACTTTAATATTAATTAATAAATATTTTTAGTATTGTTAGGAGAAAAATATTTAAAAGCACCGACCTGTCAAGTCTTTAGTCTTTGTTTTCATTAAGCAATAATTTGAAAAATGTGAGAGTTGGAGTTTTTCCTCTTTTCCTGCTTGTTTTCTTTTGTTTATGCTGTTTTTTGGTTAGGCACCATACCAAAGTAGTAATAATGCCCAAATCAAATAAGCTAAGATGTGGAAGTCTAGCAAAGGCAGATCTCAGATGTATACTTTGGCTTCAGCAATACCCCACAGGAAGCATACCAGACTGCAGCTATAGCTAGTAGAAACCTACTTCCACATAATGGCAAAATCAATGGATTAGAAAAAAATCTGTGTTATCCTCTCAAGCACAAAAAACACAGACTTATTGAGCAATTAAAAAACTGAAAAAAAAAATAAGGTTCCTTGGCGGACTTAACTTGAACAAATGAATTTACATTTGGGATTACTCAACCACATAGTATGTTCTTATGGAAACATGCTACTGAACATAACAGCTGGCCCATCACGTGGGATTTATGTTTGCAAGTGACCTTTCCAAAAGTAACTCATATGAGCAATATGCCCAAGAACATTTGGTATATAAGCTGACCCATTTTCACAGGCTTTAAAATGTATTTTCCAGCAGTTATGTCCTGATTTCCTTTGACTGAAAATTAATTGTTCTGAAAAAGATGAAGAAGGTTAAAAGGCTTGGCTTTGGGATCAGGGCCAAAGGATACTGATGAATATATGAGATGATGATGGGAAACAGAACAAACTGCTACAGAAACAATTGGAAATAAGATAAAGTCTAAGGAGGCTAGTGAGAAGAAAGTCATTTGAGCTTGATTGAAGAAAGATATGTGGATGCTTTGGAACAGACCCCACTTCAGAATGTTGTTGATCACTGTAAGGAAGTGATTTGATGGCATCTTTTACTTTTCATGTGTGTGTAATTTTTAGTGAGATTACCCTTGGCTGAAGAAACTGAAGACTTCTAAGACACTTCATCACTGAACATTCCTGGCCACGTTCAGATTTCTTAGGAGCAGGCATATTTCCATTGCCTTTCTTTTTTGCCAGATTTCATAAAAGAAGAAGAAATTAAAGACTGATGGAAAATTCTTTAGTAATACAATAAATTCTGTTCTGGTAACTATGAAAATATCTAATGAAAGACCCCACAGGTTGCTATGCATGTCAAAGCATACTTATGATATTGGCACTACTTATGGTAACTGAAGTAGAACTGGGAGGTGAGAGATATTTTGTGGCAAATTATATCTTTGTTTAAAAAATTCATCTTCAGAACAGCCAAAACTGTTTATGAGTTTTACTAGATTGAAAGACTAGTTTTATATGAGACAACATCAACAAAACATTTCAGAAATGTTTAAAGAGTTGCTTACAACATGTTCAAAATCAAATGCTGTGATTAATCTGAGACAATTTATTTCTGAACAAATTTAATGACTACAGCAAAGATTTGGCTTTACAGTCATTGATTCCCTTCTCTGCTTCATCCCCCCTTCTTTCATGACTTCAGTACTCTAGTGACCTAAACCATAACCATACTCAAATGTCTCATCTGCCTCTAGTGATCTGAAAAGACAATGTTGTTTTCTCACAATGAAGCCTTCTTCGATAGAGCATGTGTTTTTAATGAAGATTGTTCTCCAGATTATTTGTTGACACTATTCCATATTGAATGTTCTTTCTGAATAGTGGCTGACCCCTTCAGTAAATGCATGTAAAACAGGAAGGGTGTTCAAATACACAGTTAAAATTTAAATTTAAGACTTACATATCTTGGGCAAGAATCTTGGGCAATACTTTTATGGTTTGAGATACCGTTTGCTCATCTTTTTTCAACAGTGCCCAGAAATACGAGGCTCATTTCTGGTTTTACATATTTGTTAGGAATACGTATTCCAGATTCTCTCATTCCTGTCTGGTCATTGGATTGAACTTGCAAACCTTACCAAGAGTTTCACCGATGTTATTAAATGGTAACAAGACTTAGTCAATACCTCTGTTACGGACTTCTTTGAAACGGTTGAGCATTATGCCAGTAGACAGTAACTGTATTCCCCAAAGCCTTGAGTCTACAGATGACAAAATAAGCACTCTATAGGACTGAAAGGTAAGCCACAGAATTGTACAAGTTGAGGAGACACTAAGAAAACCAGTTATACATGATGTCAAAGCACATATTTTTATGCGTCACAGGTCCTTACTTTACCTCATATTTATTTCTTTAAATGAAAAAAAGGTCTCACTTCCTCACTTTTGTAGTTTTGGGCCTGAGTTTCTGCTGTTTTGTATATATTTTTATCTATAAAATGTTATGGAGGACCACAGATTTTTTATTTAAAATTTTTACAGTTGTTTTAGCATTTCCACACATCAGCCTCAGAGATTATAGTTTTGATTATCAACAATTTTTATTATGTATATCTTCTCTGACTAACAGTGTCTTCCTGGTCTGACCTAAGTGCATTTTACTACACAAAAATGGAATTTCACTTACTCCTGAGAATCCTGATATCTCATTAACAGGGATATATCCTTAGGTCTCATTAATGCAGTTCTTACTATAATTTGCAGACAATTAGAGAAGCATATTTTTATTTCTCCATCATCCTTTACAGAAGAACATGTAGTTTCAAAGTGTGCCTGAAATGATTATAGCAGATAGATATTTTAAATCATTTTTCCTTTCTTTGGACATAGTCTCTTTTATGTGCAACTATTCTTTCTTTTTTTTTTTTTTTTAATTGTATATGGCTGGTTTTAAAGTGTGTAATCATTTCTTACTGTGGTGCCTCTAACCACTTTAGAAGTCTTTCTCTAATTCCTTTAATACTCAGAGAATCACAAACACTGCAGGATCCACTGAGGTTTTTAACAGTATACTGGGTTTACTTGCAGGAATATCTCAGAAACAATGTATTTTCTGTGCACCAAATAATAGTATGCATACCACTCCACTATCCCTGATTTTGGGAGCTGTTTCTGATTACTGATTGAAAATTCCCTCTGTTCTTCATTAAAGACTGAGATTCTTTTAAAATGCTTATTTACGGTGGCAGTCCTAAGGGGCAGGCTATGTATTTAACTGCCTACAGCTTCAAAACTCTTTCAACATGAAGCCAACTCTGTGTTAGGTAACTTGTTGGGTGAGTGGTGCCACATTCCTGCTCTGCCTATGGGATAAAGTAGCTGTGGTACAACATGGCTCATTTGTTCCTAGACTATCATTAACATTAATGAGCTTTGCTTGTATACATCAAGGAGAAGAAAGGAGAATCATAGCTTCTTATGCTTAATGTTATGCTTTCAGGGTCCTCTCTCTGGCTTAATTGCATTCTTTTTGAGCCAAATCCTGCATGCCTGTGAAAAGCTTGGATAAACAGGCCACGTGCAGAAGATAGGTGGTGGACTGAGAGATGGAAAACATGCCTCCCCTACCCTCCAAACTCAAATGTGTCACTGCAGCTTATGTGATGCAACAGCAGTTCCCTCCTGGGGATGGAGTATCTAATAATTTTTTCCTTGACCCTGTCCGTTTGACAAATGCAGCCCTTTCTTGCAACCCCTATAAATCTGCTGTGAAGACGTATGCCATCAAGTAGGGTGAATTAGCAGCAGGGATTCCCCTTTGTGACCTCTCCTTTTCATGACTCCTCCCTCCCCAACTACCTAAACCACTGTATTTAGGACCCTCTGCCCTCACAGGGAAAGACATGATTGTTTTGGAAGGAAAAAGTAAAAAAAACAATGCATAAATAAGAGGTATTCACTCAGAAGGCTACCTAACTCTTACATGAAAATATAAAACACCAGGGCGCAATACCTAAAATAACTGACATTTTTTTCATAGCATGACTTACAAAGAAAACATAACTAGAAATACAGCCCGTATAGTTAATTTGTCCTGCCAAGGATAAACTCACCTTCTACTGTCTTGACTGTACCACTTTACCTTTATATGTTCCCTTTGTCCACATTGAAAACCAGAATAAAAAGGTTTCTCAGTAACATTAGCACTGGAAATGCTAATAAATAAAAAGCTCAACTCCTGACTTCCAAGTACTGGCTAGTTCTGTCCAAAGGGTCATTTACACCCTGCTCAGACTCAAAACATGTACAGGCTGGAGTGCACTTTTCCTATAGTACAAGATTGATCTTTTACCAGTTAAACAATAAATAAAATTAAAAATAAATAAATAAAAAGAAAAGCCAAACTACCAACCAATCAACCAAACAAAAATTTTATCAGCCATAATGTTTAGTGTGAGGTGTCCCTGACCATGGCAGGGGAGTTGGAACTAGATGATCTTAAGGTCCTTTCCAACCCTAACTATTCTATGATTCTATGATTCTATAATAAGAAATATACGAGGTTGAAAATATCTTGCAATTTAAAGCAAGCTACTTTTGATAAGCTAGGAGACAGGTATTTGTCATGAACTCTTTGAGGAACCCCATGTAGAAATAAATGGAACAGAGCAGGTGGAATGGAAAGACCAGATTGATGGTGTGTGCAGTAGCTGTGAAAGAACTGGCCACCAGCTAGCCCAAATGTGTCTGCCTGATATACTGCTGGTGTTGAGCTGATGCAAAAAAGCTGAGCAGTGCATTAACTTGCAAGGTGAACAGGTAGTCCGTGTTCTCAGCTCTCACTCTGGTCATGATGTTAGCAGGCTTGCAGTAGTCACCTGGAAAGGTGGGTCCTATTTTGCAGATGATTTGGGATTGCCACTTACAGGATATACCTGCTCACTTTACAGCGATTCAGAAGAGATGCGCAAGAAAAATATTTTGTTTGGTTCCACTTAGATTAAGCACTTCTACCCACATATCTGATAGGTTTATAAGAGTCCTGTCCATACAGTAGCAAAATGGATTGGCTTCAATCTCTTCCACTGGAGAAATTCTGCTTGTATTAATAATTAAACATGCAGTGCAACAAGGACATTGGCAAGAGACTCCTAAATCTTTGCTTCAACAATGAAGCTGCAAACTCAGTCAGAGCTGTCTGCATTTTCAAGTTCCTTCTGAAGGACATGTACCAGTGTGTAGAAATAATTTACTGAGTCAGAGAAAAACTGGCAGCACAGCCTAAGACATTAGGGCACTCACAAGGGTTAATGGAAGAGATGTGTTCAAGATGTGCTCTAAATCTTACAGAATAAAAAAATCAAGCCCAGGTTCCCCCAACCCCATGAGTACCTTCCTGTGGACCACTGGCTTCCTAGCTTTGAGCAGAAATTCAGCCAGAGACCGAGAAAACCCTTTCAGAGCACAGTGGTAGTTGGATCAGTCACCTTTCTGCAAAAGCAACAACTTTGACAAGTCAGCGTATTCTCTGATAACAAAAAAACCCATGTTGACAAAAAGTTCTTGATCACCCTAATTGGAACCTCTGGCCTGGGCTGTGAATTTCTGCTCTGGTATGCAATTATAATGGGTAGCACTCAACACAAAATCTAAACCAAAACTGAAAACACTCTGTGTCTTCTCAAGTTCTGCTGCGTGAATTAAATTATTAGAGCCTGCTGTAAAACAATAATGATTTCTACTGTCAGAAACAATGTTTCAAACAGATGTGAACTGCACAACGCATATGTGAAAAATGTGTGATCCGCACACTAAGGTCACAGGAGCCATTTAGACACCACATGTAAAATATGTGAAACACATGTGGAGGCATGATGCAAATTCACATTTATTTTGTCCTTTGGCAAGTGTTCCAAGATCACAGGCTAAAAGAACTAAATCTCTCTGAGGCACACTTTGTGCCTGTGAAACTTTCAATCTTTATAAAAGATTAACTTTTTTAAGAAATTCCCTCAGGCCCGACTTCTTAACCCCTCAAATTATCCATTGCTAATGCTGCCTGATATGTCCTTAGTGATGGAATATTCTTGTTACCCTCTTTCTTAATACCTACCAAAGCAAAAGATTAACAGCTCTCTCCCATCTGCTGTTACATAGCTAATCCTTGTGTGGTAATGCTGTTCTCACCCAGTGGGCTGCCCTGCTCTATCTGAACATGTGACAAAATAACTCTGGGCACTGGGCAGTAGAAAAATCTCACTGACAAAAGTCTCTGCAGTATTAGAAGTTGCTCACAGATTATGTTTAGTTAATGGTGATGCTCGTGTTGAGAATTTGGCTCTGGATGCCATTCAATCTGACTCCAGTTCAGTCTCAGAAAAGTGTTAGTCCTAAGCCAGCTGTCTAGACCTTACAGTCAATGAGGAGAGAGGCCTTTCCAAACTCCGCTTAGGATGCAAAGAACTCCCTCTGAAGGTGCTTCATTGACTATATAAGGGCATCAAACGGCTAATTGAGAACAAATTAGCCAAAGAAAGATATAAAAGCTGTTGGATGTATGCTGTGCCTGGGGAGCCCCAGTCCATTAGGCAATACCACCTGTCTCCTCAACAGAAGTGTAGAGAGATAGGCTTTGTATCAAAGTGGAGACCTCAGCAGTCAGCAAATGTCCCCATTGCACAGGATGTACTCACAGCATCTTCAAAAGGAATTTCTTATGCACCCTGTGTAAGGAGGGCCTTGCCACTAGGTTCAGAGCAATCATGACCCAAGGAGAGTCCTGTGTGGAGTAATGATTGGCTTTTCATACTCATTTTCTTTCTCTCTGTCCCTAGAAATACTGTGCTGTGGGAAACTGAAAGATCCCCACCCTGCTCATCTTCTCAGCCACTTTTTCATCACCTCAGCTGCTCCACATGCGAGCTTGATAAAGTCAGAATTCATGTAGCTGAGAAAAGTAGGCTCTGTCTTGAAACTCCTCTTTATGCAATGACCCCAGTGGAATGATTCATGAGAATAAAGATTTTTACATTGAGAAAGTGTTACAGATTATGGACCATTTCTTTCATTGCCACTTTTTAAATGAATCTAAAAGGTAACTATAACAGAAAAATATTAAGGGAATAATATATCTGTTCCTGTTCTAACTGAAGTCAATGGCAAATTCCCCTTTGATTTTAAAACAAGAAAGATAAAACATTTAAAGGAAAAATGGAACTTATTAACAAAAATTTAAATGTAAGGATAACATTGGTTTCATACGGACTCATGTGCACCCACGGCTATCTGTCTCAGTTGCACATCTTATAATGCTATACTTTAGGAAAAAAATGTTTATGAAATATTCATGGCAAAACAACGTCCATAAAAAATCAATTATGAAGTCAATTTGATTTTTATAATTTTTAATACACATATCTGAGGTGCAGAGAGAAAAAATAACTAAGCCCTCAGCAGACCATTATAAGCTAGATAAGGATTTACAATATAAGATACTGCAACCATAATGCTTGAAGGATGATGTCATGTCTTAATTATGTTAGCATTTAGTGGATATATCAGCTCCACATCTTCAGATATTCAGAATTTACTGTGCCCTTTCTTTGACCCTGAATTTTTTTCTAGACAACTGAAGTAGGGAGAACATATTCAAAGCAGATTTTCTTCCAATATTCACAAAGAGACTTCAGACAACAAGGGTTCAAGTGAGCTCTAGTTTTAGCTATTTTTCCATCTCTGCTGCTTGCTAAGAGTTTAGAATCACAAGAAGCTGATGATTCTCAGCTCCCCTCAAGGGCCTGATCCCACACCATCAAAAGCCACATTGTCATTGTTTTTTGTGAGTCTTGAGGATGCTCAACACATCAAAAACTGGAGGACTGAAAGCTGAAGCTTTTTTTGGCCCCAACCTGCTATGACTCCACAGGACCATTTGCAGGTTAAACAATATAGCACATACAAATTTGCAGGATTTCTAGAAAGAAGCTTGTTCCTTCTTGCCTGCATTATGCTGCAAATACACATAAACACTTCCCAATATGCAACCAGTACAAAATCAATGTTTTCCTTATAATGAAGGAATTTGCATATTTTGTTGGTTCTGCTAGGCATAAAAAGGTGTGCTTTTTAACATCACATTTTATTAAAACATTTTAGGTTTGTTGGGGTTTTTTTTGTTTGTTGTTTGCTTTGAGTTGGTTTTGGTTTGTTTTGGTTTGGTTTTTTGACAGGATTATTAGGAGAGTAAGCATAGCAAAAGCCCTTTCAACAATCATCAGTATTTACTCTTAACTTGTTTTTAAGAGCTTGACTAAACACCCATAGAATTAGCAAACTCTTGTGTTCAAGCAGATTAATGAAGTTTGGACAAGGTGCAAATATGTCTGAACATCTTCCAATAATTATATCTTTTGGGTTTTGTTTAATAGAGACAGCTTTTCTTTCCTGAAAGGCTACAAAATGGCATAAAATGAAACTACAGTAATCCATTGTTCTGCTTTTCCCAAAGCACTATCATGACTTGTCTATCCTACACATTCCCTGCCTTTGGATGCACTGTCAGGTACCATGCATACCCAAACTCACACCTACTGTAGCTGAAGAAACTGTGCCTTTTAATTCCAGTGAGTCCTAGCATGCCTTCCCTCCAGATTAGACACAGAAGTGTTTTCCCAGAGTAAATCTTCACAGCCTTCTTTTAAACTGATTTTCACCCACCTTCCACAGAAGAAAAAGGAAAACCCAGGGGGGAGAGGGAGAGATTAAAAGGTTCTGCCTTCAAATGTCACATATGCCACAAAATGGTTGAAGGTCAGAGGCTGTTTTCTTGGCAGAGACTCTGGCTGTCAGCATGCCCCCCTACTCCATCCACTTTCCATTCAGTTTTGCTGGGCAAGAGCATATGCTTTGGATCCATGTCATCCATTCCATTAGTCATAGTGCTGCATAGACATGGAAAAGGAAAATATGCATATAAAACAAACTGGGGTGAAGAAGGGGAAGGAAAATAATAATATATCCATCTTGCAATTCTTTCTCTCCTCTCTGCAGACCCTCCTCTGTGCTTGGATCTGAAAGGCGAGAGTGCAAACAAATGTGCTTCCATTTTCTTATTTTTCTTATTTTTTTAACCTCACGGTGTTCTAAAAGCATTTTTAATAATGTTGCTCTCCATATATTTCCAAGTAGGTTTGTTTTGTATCCATAGAGAAGATGAGAGGGAAAAAAAAAAAAAATACCATCCTGAAAAAAAGACCCCAAAGTGATTAACTCTGTGATAATGAAGTCCAGTTTTCTATGAAGTACACATCACAGATTGAATTGCTGCTTGCTTTGATTTGTGCTTGAAATGTGAGACATACTGATTCCCAGATGGCTGTTCCATTGTGCAGAAAAGCAGAGAAACACATACATTTCAGTTAACTTGCATATCTTTTCATTTATTCATGTAATTGTGATATATATTCCATATTCCAGAATGAACCAGATGGTGAAGAGAAGGCTTACAGTGCAGCCACATTCCCATTCAATAACCTTGGCTGTCTGCAGCAAACTCTTCACCATGCCAGGTGTCAACATTTGGCAGCTAAAATTTTACTCTCTGAAGCACGCTGGGTGAAAGTATTCACAATCTCACATATTTCGTTTTGATATGCATAGAAAATACCCTGTCATGCTAATAAGTGTTGCAGGTACACATCAAGGGTGAAATGTGCACCCCCTAACATAAGCCACATCTGATTTTACAATGATAAGATTTCACCATGACCTGTTAAAAAGCATTCCTAATAAATAAAGCTTTGCATAGGGAAGACTGCAAGTTACATTTTCAGCAAAGTTCATGGGAATTCAGCCTGCACTCCTGTCTAAGAATAACAGGAGTAGTGTGTGTAATTCCACCCACAGAGCCGGATTAACTAAAAGGATTTATTTCCAAGCAGTGAAACTGCTAAATTCTGGTACCAGCAGCAGGACTGTCTGCCAGTATCCTGTAAGCCTTTATTTCCCTAAGGCCCATACCATATGACATGTTTGGATGATGTTTAAACCTTCCCCTTGTGTATGTTCATCCTGTATATTTTTATTGTTCTTTTAATTATCTACACACACATATTAATTCCAGAAAGTACAAACAGGCTCCACTGTCATTTCTCCACCACACTTTATATTATAACATCACTCATGAATGCTAGTTACAAGTTTCCAAGCAGACATGCGGTTGATCTAAATTTGTGGGACAACAACATTCAGATATCTGCTTTCAATTTGTGTGCATGTTTCTCCCTGTTATTTTCTTTTTATGGTAGTATTAATTGTTACCAGAAGCCTGTATGAAATGACTGAGGAACCAAATGTTGGAATGCAGCGGATCAGAAATGGTTGTTTCGCCTGCTGTTATGTGAAATGTGTTCAGTTAGTTTATTATCCAACTTGAGTATTCCCAGGAACAACTGGAGAATTCAGTTTTGGACATAGAAGAAAAGTCAAGAGTCTTGACTGACTGGCAAATTCAGATGTCCAATGCCAATGTATTAATTTAATTGCTTGGAACTACATATAAATGTATAATTTCCAGAAGTACAGTCTCTGAAGAACTGTATTCTTTTTTAATCACTGTGCCCAGATTACTAAGGACTAAACACTACATTAACAGAAAGAATAAGTGGCTTCATCTACTTGGCTGGATGCCAAAATGGGACTGTTCCATAAATGGCCTCCTCCAGTACCCGCTGAAGTGAGTAAGAGTCTTTCTGCTGAGCTCAGTGGGCACTGATTTAGGCACTAATTGCTGTATTACAACACCAAAATGATGAGTAATTCCAAGTGCTCTTTATCCAGCACTGCCCAGCTCTCTCTGCAGAATCATTGGAGAGAGTCAGTTCTACATCCAAATGCCTGCAAGGCAAGACTTTTTCATATGTGTTAATCTCTGAATGATCTACTGAAAAATAGTCCTGTGATTAAGCAGTAGTGCAGGTTAACGCACAAGTGTGGATAACTTAAGCAAAAGTTTATCCCGAAATCTCTCTTTCTCTCGTGCCACTGCCCCTCATTTTGTACAGGTTCCAGAAAGGTGTGGGTTATCTAAGGATTTAATTTCAAGCAATTTTAAACAGGTGCAGCTTATCTGATATAGACTGTACAGTCTGAAATCCTCACTGCCCTCTTGAACATATGCCTAAATCTCCCTTGGAGGCAACTGAAGGAATCCTGATAAAGGCCAATCCTGAGAAAGCTTGGGAGGGGTTGTGGTCAGCATTTCAAGCAGCAGCTTTGAAATGTGAGTCTTTAAACTGGGGATATTTAGAGAGAATCAAATCAGGTGCAGGGATCTCAAATCTAGGACTTCCCACAGTGGCTTTTTCATGCTTCATCCTTTTCCCTGTTTGGAATACACACCTGTCCCCTGCCTAGTTTAAGGTGCATTAATTGGGCAGGACTCACAACAGGGTCTCAGCATCAAGATTTATCTTTTCAGTGTGCCGCAAGATATTGCTGTGCTGAGACTGTTTGTGTCCCAGGGGAGGAAACACAGCATGAGTCTGAAAAGCCACCTGATGCCTTGACATAGGTAGGACTTCATGTTACCTGTCTAGTCAGTGTAGAAGGCTTCTAAGTGTGAGTCTTAAATCCTACCTCTTTCCATCGACTGTAAGGGGCAGCTAAAATATGAGTAACACAAATGTCTAAGGTGGTAGAAATATCCCCTACCAAGTTTTTTCATCAACTGCATCACTCATAAAACATTGTCAGAGACTGGCCATTGGGAAATTGTAGCTTAGGAGTTAAAGTTGAGTTGCTTTTACTTGTGGCAATGACTGCCTTATACCACAAACACAAGTATCCATCAAACATTACTTCAGTGAAGGGTGCATGTTTGTGTTTTACCACTATAGGCATCAAAGGTAGGGTGCGAAATTTGTCAGTGCACCCTCCTGATCCGATTCAAAGTAAATGGGGATGCTAACATGCTAGGGAACCAATTAAAAGCTTGGCTTAAGCAGCTTTACAGGTATCCTTATTTTTAAAAGGAAACTAGAATTTATCCTTTTTGTGAGTAACACAGTTGTAAAGTCAGTGCCACAGATAAAGAAGACATAGAAAGGATTACTCCTGAGGGACACAAATTCAAAAGCATATCCTCTGTTTAACTTAGAACAGTGCTTATTTAGTGAGGCTTTACTCTCAGTATATTGCAAAGCCACCACATTGCCACATATCCTCTCATCGTACCTATGCAGAAAGTCTAAATGCTGCAAGTATATGCATCCAGAACAGAGCTCAATCACTTTCTCGCTTAAATGACTGACAGCCTGATTGCATACAGGCAGCAGTCAGATAAAGCTCCGCTAAGCGGCCATATGTTGCTAGGAGACAGGGCCTAATGGCATGGGGAGGTATATGTAGGGAGGTGATGGAGCCAGGGATCAGGGCAGGGAATATAAAAAGAGGAAGCCCATTTTTTTTTTAGCTCTGTAACATAACCAGTGCATAAAGTCCTCCTTTTTTTCACGTTTATACAGCAAGAAGCTCTGTCTTGTCCTTAAGTGTTGCTATTCACCATATTCATTCAGCCAAGGGAAAACTTATGTCATCAGGAGTTCAGTCTACATGTAAGTAGGCGAGTAAATGCAGACTAAGGGAAATGAAAATAAACCCTGTTTTTTAATTTTTTTTGTTTGGTTTTTTTAATATACTTTCAATAACTGTAAGTAGAAATTGAGTTTTATGCTCAACTTAAGTTGAAACAAGTAAAAACCTTGCAAAGGAACTGAATGTGGAAGTCTCATGCATAAAAAGGGAAGATGGTGGCTGCTTTAAACAGTCATATTAGTGCTTTGGTTGACAGATGGACCAGATGACTGGGAAAAAAAAAAGATAAAAAGGAATCCAGTAGCAAATTATTTTTCATTGAGTCAAAAGACTTTGTGATTGAGGTGGAAGAGTATTTGTGAGATGGAGATGTGCAGTGATTGTTGTTTAATTATTGCAACTGCAATTTTAGAGAAGGACAACAAAATCATGTGTAGGGAGTAACACAAAACAAGGAGAGCTATAATAAAAAAAGCCCAAACAAAAAATAGAGGTGAAATGGAGCACTTGGAGAATGAAATATATATTGTACAAACATTTTTTTTTGGCTCTGTAGTAGGGATAGAGAAGAAGAAAATAGTCATCTCTTCTGGTTATAGCTTTGACCTTTGCTTTTGTGTTACTTCTCGCTCTATCTAAAATTTGGCATTCCATTTATGGCATTTTTATTCTAAACATAACAAATTCTGTAAAAATAATAAACTGCAATGCAGAAAACCATATTAAAAACATATGAAAAACCACATACATATGTTCCTTATCGGTGAGCTTACTTTTTGGATCACTTTAGATGGGGATGATACAGTGTTTCTTTAAAAATATAGATAGCAAAACTTAGGAAAGCAAGAAAACTGTATCTATCTAGGTAATAAAACCAGAATCATACTACATGCCATGTGGAAGATAACCATCTACTTTCAAACCTAGGCCTCTGAAAGGAAAAAAAACTTTTATTTTGTAAAAATATGCTTGATAGAAGTATTGTAAAGCAAATATCAACAGAGGATCTTGTGGCTTGAAAGCAAGAATCATGAATATTAATTCAGGAAATCAACACAAGAGTAGTACAGAGCACACTGTTTATTAAAAAAAAAAAAAAAAAGAAAAAAAGAAAAGAAATGGTGATAAGCCACTGAAGTGCCAGGCAAAGGCAACAATAATTACGTGATTCAGGTATGTAAATGAAAACACTGCTGGCAAGAAAAAGTAAAGAGAAGATGTTAAAAGTAACCTCTTTTAGTACTTTCTACTAGTACTGTGCCTTTTGCAATGTGCCACCTTAGAAAAGCTGAGATCATATCAGATCTCTGAATGTAGATCAGGTTTTATCAAAGCCTTTTGCTTTGTCTGTATGTTAAACAGAGTTGTATTTTAACAAATGCAGAAGAAATGAGAGCTTCAGATTTCCAGCAAAAGCACAAAAAGATACACTCCACTCTACTATTTCAAAGCATTCAAGCTCACAACTGAAACAGCATTGAGGATACTCAAAATTCCAATATGTAGTCATCAGTACTTCTGAAAATAAGAAATCTCAGTCACATATCTTTCTTCTTTCCCATCCAAAATAAAAGGGAAAAAGCCCGCAGAGATTTAAAATTTGTCTGTAGGCATTATGCCCATTTCCCTATATATTGTAAATATGAATTGGGATTTTAAAATAATTTTTAAAAGACAGTCTAAAGGAAGCTAAATTTTTATTTACTTATGTGCATCACTGTTTATTGCATTTTCCTAGAAGCTTGTGCAGCTGTTCTAAAGCATAGATTTGTTTATATTACATTTCAATATAAAGTTTAACATTATTTTATCTGAAATAAGTTGTTTCTTTGTTTATTTCTCCTTTTCTTCCTCTTCTTATGGATGACAAGTCATAACCTACAATAACAGCTAAAGTCAGGCACAGAGAAATTTAGTCAAGTTTAATTTAGTTTTAGGTTTTAGTTTTCTTCATCTGTTTTGGCCAAATTGCTTTTTTTTTTCACATAACTTCAATAGCTGCAGGTGTCTGACCATGTCCAGTCTTGCCTTTCTTTTGGAGATTCTGGAATTTTGTCTCAGCCCAAGCAATCAAAAGTTGTGTTCATCATATTGTTTCTTGTCATACCTTGACATCTTCGGCTGAAGGATCTTTAAGAGTGCTTCTCTCATGACTATTACAGATTTCTCACTACAAATCTATTAACTTTTTATTATATAAGTTCTATCCCCTTTCTTGCATTTGGATAATAAGCAGTGGAGAAGTTCATTGGCCCCTCAAGAAAGATCTTTATATGCCAAAAATGAATGAGAGCATCTAGTTTGAGTTAAATAATTTCTGCATCAAGATAATACCATAGGAAAATGCACATCAAATTTTCTTAACATATTCTTTATCCTCATACTGCCTTGCCTCTTCTGCTAATAGTCTCCAACTTTCAAGAACCTTTGCTTTCACTAGGAGCTTTCAAACTGATATGCTTCCTAAGGTTATAGTTTTATAGTTTATTTCCACTAAAAAGCTCTCTTCACAGTAATTTTCATTTAGGATATTTGAAAGATCTTTTTATCTGCATAAAACACCTTTGTATCTACATATACAGAAAATTCTGTGTCTGCATAAAAGTGCATTCTATTTGTACAGAAAAATATAATTTACTGCACATGGTGACTTAAAACATATCTGATAAGTCTGTTCTTTAAGCCGTTGATATTGTTCTTTTTTATGTCATTTTGCAACTAGAATCATAAGTGGTGTGCTCTACTGAATGTAGAAATTAAGCACATTTTGCTGTTGGGAAAATGTGGCATATAAACAACAAACACCTGGCTGGCAGGACCTCATGTATCTGTCTTTTAAGAGGAGACTTTGGGAGAAGATTCTGCTATGCCGCAGCAGTGGAATTCAGGATAGAAATGAGATTCAAAGGTCTTAGAAAGTAATTTTTCCTTCTAGCTTTTTTCTTCAGATTTGTACCACTGCACCATGTCTAGAGTAAGTCTTACAATATTACTTCATCAGAGGGTCCATCACTCTATAAACCATGGAGTGACACAGCCATGAAGAAAAACAACTAGAAATTCACAAAAAGCCATGTAAAACCAGACTTTGCCTTTGAAAGTCAGCAAAAGTAGATGCTTAAGATGGTAGGATATATTTCTAATCAAAACAAGGAAACATTCTTGCTATTTTTTATGCAATTATGTCTCCCCATGTGGAATACTGTGCATGGTTCTAATAGCCTGTGTTAAGAAAAGATTAATTTAAATTGTAACAGCTACACATAGCAGGAGCTGGACTCATTAGGGTAATAGGGAACCTGTTTTATAAGCTATGCTCACTTAGAGATGTGAGGGTTTTTTTCTACAGTATTAGCAGAAATATCTATACCAGCAAAATTTCTGTACAGTAGATTGAGCTTTCAGGAGTGCCACTTATAGGGATGAACTAGAATGAAACCTACTAGGGAAGGGAGAAATGGGAAAACAAAGAGGGAAGGAGTCTGAGTGCCTTCTGTAAACAGACCAAGAGGATAAATATCAAGGAGTGAAATAAGCTATTTAAGATAAAGGAAAATGTTGGTGTTAGTGGATATGCATATAAATTGCTTCCAAATGAAAGTAAACCATCAAAATGACTAGTATAACAAAGCACTGGTCTCACTAAGCAATGGGAACTCTTGCAGTCTTAAATCCTGCGTCTTACATCATACCAAAAAAGATGTGGCAATATTCAAAAACATTCTCATTTGGGATTCCAAATATTGCTTTATCCTAATAAATATTTAAAAAAAAAAAAACAACAAAAACCATAAACCAGACATTTGTTAGCACTTTGCCCAGCCAAGATGTCATTCCTTTTCTTCGCCATTCTCTTATTTCTTTTAATGATATCCAGCAAAAGTATGAGATGTGGTTATGGAGTTTGATTAACCACTTAAGGAATACAAAAGAACTTTATTGGGATAATATTTGCTTTTCCATGTGCTGACTACTCTGTAACACAGACATCCAGTTTTCACTCATCATAAATTTACGAATGCACAACTACCACAGTGTATGTATGCATTTAAAGCTACAGATATAAATTAAACATTTATTGGTGCATCTATTTTCCCACCAAGAAAAACAATTACAAAGCAAATTGAGAGCTGCTAGGATACCACTTGAGCATTAAGTTGGTAGCTGCCTCCCCACTGTGCTGGCACTTCTTTCTAGTGAATAGTCTTGTAGCAACAAAGTCAACAGCTGTGGCCAAAGGCAGTCAAGTTTGGCAGTTGCAGTACCCAGATGACAACCTCTTGTGTATTTCTTTCCAATCTCAGCAGCGGCTAAGTCTGGATTTATTGACAACTCAATGGTTTCTGTCTTGGCTGGGTTCCTCCCTAGCAGCCGTGGAACTGTCTCTATTGCTATCCTGAGGTTGGGCTGTGGTGGATATAACAGGGTTCCCTCATCCTGCTGCAATTATGAGATTCTTAACTGTGTATCTCCAGTGAGTATCTCTGCTCAATCACATTACACTGAGTCAAAGAAAACATTTCTATTTAATTGCCTGTTTTTCCAGAAGAGTCTATTCTCTGCCCTTCAAACAGTGCCCACTTATGCACAACGTTGCTTCTGATTACAAGAATTTCAACTCCCCTTACAGACTATTTCAGTGTGGGAGGTTTTTGCTAGTTTCTAGCTGTGAGTGCAATTTCTTTTTGGAAGCATACACTATGCCAGACTAAAGACTTGTGCTAATGCAGGCAACCATTACAACTGAGCAACCATGCAAGAGTTGAGAACTGAGCAGAATTTTGTCTTAAAGGTTGTGGTTACTGACACTTGGAAGAGGACATGGAAGAGGATGCAGAATATGAAGGGGATTGTAACTGCTTGCAAGGGAAAGGGGGGCAGTATTAATGCAGCAGCAACTCATATTGGAGGAAGGAGTCCTCATTCAGGCTGACTTTTCACCCATAGCCCAAACTCTGTGACAGACATACCTGAAAGGCAGAAATGCAAAGAGAAGTTTGGAAGAAAAGGCAAAAACAAGTCTGTAGTGAAGACCTCTGGAGAAACCAGGAGTGTGACTTAGGAAGTGAAAAATATTAAACTGGCCTTGCAGTGCAGGACACTTTCAGACTCTGTTCTTTTTTAAACAAGATAAAAAAAAAATGCAGTCATACCTTAATCTTGACCTTTTCAAAGTGTTGTATAGGAATTCAGCTAAGAACCAGACACAGTCTTGTGGCTAAAACCTTGCTCAGAGTTTTAGAAATTTGAAGATAAAATGCTTCAGAGTATGTAAGCATGGAGAACTTAGAGATCTCTCTTATCCCTACAAATAACTACTCAGTAATAATTTGGTGAACCCAGCAATATAGTTGTGACCTCACATGCTGTGTTAAACAAGGAACTCTCCTCCCCATTTGCTATAATTCTCTCACACAGGGCTCATGCTTCTTTTAGAAATGTCTGATCACTATGTGAAATGAGGCAGGAAATCTAGATAAAACTCTGAGGCTTACTAAAGCTGGAAATACAGACTTAGAATTCCACACAAAATAAAAATTATTGGCACTACAGTGAAACATATATCACAACATAAATTATTAATATATTAGTGAAATGCTAAGTGTGATATTTAATGCTATATGAAAGATTTTCTAATTTATGAACTGTCCATTAAATTTAAAAGTCCTTACATTTCTTTCTTCTCTATCATACGTTAAAGTCTCCTTTGTTTGAGTCTCCTAATACTTCATTTTTTGTCGATATCATTCTTTTTCTCTTTTCTATTATTGCTTTTGGGTAATTTTATTTTCTTCTTACCTTTATTTATTTTTACTTTTCAAGTCTCCTGAGATTCAATTTTCAGGATAAAATATGTAAGAATTAGACCCAAATATTTTCTTCCTTTCTCTCCATGCATATAATACCTTACATGAATATCTTAAATGCACATATGTCACTGTTAGAGTGATCCATAAATACTATAAAATAATAATAAGGCAAATCATACCTATCATCTGTAGTACAAAAAATATGGTAGCTTTTCTTTTTGGACTTCTTTCTTCTTTACTGCCTTTACTACCTAGTAATTAGTATCATGTGGAATCCAGATCCACATAATCTTCACCAGAAGTGTTGTTGCCTGCCAGATACTTACTATACAAACATTTATATATGTATCGACGTTGACCAAAATTTCCTGGATCTCTGCTAAATTGAAACCCAGGTCAAAAGGTGCAAGGATAGTATCGAAAAAAAAAAAAAAAAAAAGAAATTGTTTTTCTTGTAATTATATTCCTTGGTGGAAATAGAAAATCATATAATCAAAATAGTACATAACTCCCAGATAGTTGCTTTAAGCACACTAATTTGTGTTTGTCATACGAAAGTCCCAGTCCCTTTATAAAATCGTTACCCTTGGGAAGCTCCATAAATAACATGATTTTTCAGAAGCCTCATTTTTCTAACTGGATGATACATAAAAATTGATGTTTTCTACATGTCATTGTGGCATTTTTTCTGCTTAGACCAGAGTGTTTATCCCTAGGATTTGCTTGTGAATTTCAATTGGAGAATATCTGACCCAGGGTGCAGCTCTGCAACCTACACATTATTTAGCAGCTCACTGTAGTAGAAAGAGTTGTACAGGGGATTCTGCACATGCTTCAGGAAACCCAACACCACCAAAGCAATGTCTTGCATGCAGTCACCACTGAATTGTTCTGCACATATTTTCTGATCTAACATACCCAGACAGGTTAAGAGAGAAGAGGGCTTTGTAATACAAGTGGCATGAATGATCACATCAGGGGGGTGATTTGAGCAGCATTCCTAGACAGTAAAGATTTCTCCTAGTGCTCTTGCAAGAAGAAGGGAAGAAATGATGTCCACAATCCTACCACTATCAGTGATTTGTGACAGGACATGTTGCATATGCATGTCATGGTGTAGTGTGCAGGAGAAATTTGCAGGCTCTTAAAGGAATCATCCTATTGTGAGGCACTTGAATAAATTTAAGCACAGAAGTTTCAGCAAATGAATTGGAATTATTGTGACTGTTGCTTTTATGACTGTCATCTTGTGTTTCTGGGTGTTAATTTTTAATATGAGTGTTATGAGAATTATTTCATCTTTACTGCTTGACTGAAAAAAAGATTTTTGGATCTTAAGAGGACTCCTGGGGAAGAACCTGAGACTAAAACAGTTTTTATCAGTAGAACAGTTTCTAAAAACTCACTGGCTGACACACTCCCTGCTGAAATGCTTGAATTTTGCCCTGACACCAAAGAGCAGTTCAATCCTCAGACCCATTTGGATTTTGGTCCCTACATGGAGTCTGCCAAGAGCAGTGTCAGCTGTGATCTAGACACCTGTCTGTTAGAAACTACACTGAGACCACAAACTCATTTCATACAGATCACTGAAAAGACATTAGATTGCAATAATTGCTGTTACTTCCAACCTGGATTAGATTTGAACCAACAATCTAGGCTTCATATTCTATTACTGGTCCCTTGAGCTATTCACTACCCTTGAATTCTTTCCCTAGTGCTATGTTATGTACTCTTGAAGTAATACATCAGATTCCTGATTCTGTGCACAAAGGAATGAGAATTCATATGAATAATTTTTCAGTGTATGTGGATTTGTATCCATATAACATAAACCCCATCTATTTTAAGAACATTAAATTTCTGACAACTTCCAAGAAAATAAAAAAACCAAATATGCCCTCAGACAAGGATCTTTTGGAAGTCCCTTGCCCCTACCAAGGACAAGTTTAGATTTGCTTTATTTACATCTGCAGCATACATCATGAAGATCTGAGTATTTGTGAGCTTACTGAGTTTCCTGATGGGATACTGAGTGGAACTAAATACTCTGTTGGAGTAAATCATCTACTGAAATACATGTATTTACACCAGTATATATCAGCAATGAACGAAGAACATAAATTGTTGAGACATATTAGTCAGGGGAGGTATATTTTTAAAAAAAAATAAATATTGCCATCAGCAATACCAGCAAAGATTTTGCATAAAAACACGAATGGGATGAAATAACCTTCATAAAGGACTATTTTATAACTCAGCTGTTAACTCTGTTTTAAAGGTACATATTTGACCTCACACTAAATTGGGATTGTGACAAACAGCATTTTTTCTCTTACAGTTTATCAGCTAAACCACAGTGGGTTTAGCAGTGTTTGAGCCTGTATTGCATCTACACACATAAAAATCAGGAATAGAATACATTCATTTCAAAGGTGTGTATCATCTAAAATCTCTTTTTAGTTAAAAAAATAAGGAAAAACAAAACTCTGAGTCCTAGATAACGCTTTCAATACAGTGTTGTGTTTAACTGAGAGTTTATGTTTACAAATCAGTTGTAAAACGCTGAGAAAATAGAGCTTTGTTACCTAGACACTGATGAAACTCAAAATAGCGTTGCAAGCAGAGCTGTGTAATGAATACATATTAAAATGTCTTTGGTGTCTTCCGGAGTGCAGAACATTACTTGCTAGTCTGATCATAAACATATAACAATTGTGGTTTTGTAAAATAAGTTGAAATCTCCTGCAGTCTAAAATATAGAACAATGCAGATGACTAATTTGAATCAACGAGGTTGCACGTGGCATGTCACAGTGGGATTCCTAATGATCTTCTACAAGGATTCTGTTTGTCTAAGGCTCCCTTTTTCTGTCCTGTGATGTGAGGATGCGAACTATGCTGAAAATAATATGAAGGCTAATTACCAGCCATGTCAATGGCAGTTCACATACAGTGATAAACCATATTTATAAGAAAAAAAAAAAGATGAAATATGCAAAATTAAGCCACACATCCTTTCAGTAATAAAGACACTGAAATTAAAGATGGTTTCAGCCTTTGTTTGTAGTTTCTTTGTTCCAAACAGCATTTTTCAGGGTGTATGTCAGCACAGGTGAGATTAAAATTAAGAAGAAAAAAAACTCAGAGAGATTAGAGCCTTAAAAAAGATCAGTCATAACATCATAATATTCAGCATTTGTTCAGACAAAAAAAATATGAGAAAGGATATAAGAAGGGTTTGCAGAAAGGGTGTTTACCCTATTTGTCTTTTTTTTTTTATAAAGCTCCACCTTTTTTTTCCTTCCTGCTTTTATCCTGTGAAACTGTTAGAGAATACTGCAAAGGTCATGTTCTGTACACACAGTTTCAGGTTTAAAGAACTATTTATCATTGCATTTTCGTACAGTTTAGCAACTTCCTTTTTCAGCAATTTTGACCACTCCACAGCAATTTAAACTGAAACTGGAACCCTTTGACAGACACTGAGTGCCAAGATTACCAAATGGAGCAAGAAAATATATTTAGCAAACTGACTGGTGATGTATGTTGGTTTAACTTCTCATATAGTGTTCTCTGTCCTTGTAAACCATTTTTTCCTCATAGTTTAAATACACAGAAGACATCCAATGCCATTTACTATGCAAATGCTAAAGCACACAGTCAAAGCTATTCTCACTTTACTTTCTCTGTTGGCTTTTTTTGTGATGCATGACTTTGGGAATGGAGAAAAAGCTACTCTTCTGCTAATTATATGTGCTTTTTTCATCGGTGTCTTGTATATAGAGTTGGACATTCAGGTATGCAAACATGTCCCTTTTACGGCATTCTGTCTACAGCTGTACACAGATACATATGCCTATATGCATATGCAGCTTTTCTAGTTAAGAAACTTATCAGTAGGTCAGAAAACTATGTGTCCTATGAAGCATGACAGAACATTGTGTCAATTGCCATATCACTTTTGGCGCAATGGAAGGCATTAGACAAAAATAGCTGTATTATAAGCATTAGAGAATCTACCTTCTTGATATGCTATTGAATTAAAGTAGCTTCTTTTATAGTCAGTGCTTCTGTAGCATAAGTGAATCTAGTGACAAAACAAAACACGAGATAGAGCAATTGAAGCAGATGTTCCATGAAACTCTTACTATACAGAACACAAGGGCCTGGCATATAGCTCATCAGTAAAACATGAGAATGTACTTGAGTAGAAAAATCACAATCTGGTACCCACAGGCTATTGCCTGCATCTCATGTAAACTGATAAATTAAAGATGCTGCACCATTTTTCCTTGTCTTTCCTTTGTCAAATGCAATCATTTAAACATGCATTTTGGTGATGGAAAACTTAAAAAATAAGCAAACATACCAGCATATACCTAGTTTGCTAAAGTACAGCCTTCTATAGACATTAGATTTTTTCTTATCATCTCTCTGTGCATTTTTAAAAAAAAAAATCTGAAATAATATTATTTATTTTGCCTGAGGATTTACACTTATGAAGGCAAATTTCAAAGACTACCCACTGCACCCCCTCTATCACTGTTGGTGGTAGTAAGAGGTATTTTTAACAGGGATTCTGCAGAGTAAAAGATCCATTTATGGTCACTTTGTAAGGAAGCATCATAAGAAGTATGCAGGTATTAAATATAGACACCTAGAACCAGTAATAGTAATAAAAATGCAGATATTGCTATGCTACATAAAATAAAAAGGGTTCTGAAAGTCAAAATAATCAAAGAAAGCAAACTGTCCCCAAACATTTTGATAGACTGTAAAACAATGTACAAGAATGTTCAATAGTGATGTATAAACACAATTTATGGTCTCTGAGAATTTGATTATATTTACACTCACAAAATCTCACCAGATCTAGGACAGTTTTAGTGTTCTGTGATGACAGAGGTCAGACTTTACAACCACAGAGCAAAACAATGAAGTCTTAATTTGGTAAATGTTGAATATTTCATTATAATAAAAATAATAATAAAAAGATGAACAGGGTTTGATTTTTTAGCAATTTATTTTTTTTTTACCATTCTTCTTTCTGTTCTTTAGTCCTTGGAATTTTAGCTTTTGTTCAAGTGTTTTATAATTACTTAACATTCTTTCCTTACTCGTCTTTGGCCATCTGATGATAAGTGGGACAAAATGTAAACAGAGGATTGAGCGTTAAAATTTTAATGCCACATCACAATTTTCTAATGGAGCAGTCAGAATTGCAAAACAGCGTAACTTCACTGAAACTAATAATAAAACGTGCTAAGTGAGGCACCTCCTGTGAGTAGTGGACTCCAGCCAAACAATGGGAGACTTACAAGGACAAATTGTTTCTTCCATTTCAAAACTTTGCGCTGACTTCTCAAAGTGCACAAAAAGCAAATTTGCAACATCTCTTCACAAGTTATGTCAAGGTTTTAATTTGGGCACATTTGAAAACTTAATTGTATTAAATGTAATATGTAGATAAATGTAAGTAAGTACTGTAACTTTAGTTGTAGTCCAGGACAAAATTACAGTGAAAAAATTTACATATGTATATACTACATAAAATATTCTACCATACATTTAGTCTTATGCTTTTGCTCTTTTTACTGACATTACATATTTTAGTATGAAGTATCCCTGCCCATGGGAGGGGGGTTGGAACTAGATGATCTTAAGGTCTTTTCCAACCCTAACTATTCTATGATTCTATGATTACAAAACAGGACATTGAAATATCTTCCTGCAGATATTTCTATGAATAAAGCAGACAAACATGTATCTATTTCCTTAATAAGCAGGTCCTCAGAGGTATCTCAAGCAGACAACTTTTCTTTTGCCAATTTGGTGGGCATTGTAATTAGGAGATGCGCTTGCCACTGCAGAAAAAGTGATCATGTCCTCAGAATTCACAACTTCTCAGAAAAAGGGGCAGAAGACAAGTTTCTCAACCTTTCAAAGATTGCAAATTTTTTATAAAGGCACTAGAACCCTTTTAAAGTGCAGTTATAGCTGCAATAAGACTGAAATACACTCTTCCTAAAATCTCATTCTCAATGTCATTATCAATTCCATACCCTCCATGTTAAGATGGATTTGGGTGCTTATTTTGATGGAGCCATGGCATTAAGATTTGTCGTAGCCTTTAGCTTTCACTGTAAAGGCAATAATATTTTCACTCCGTGCTTGCCTAAGTGGATTAGGCTCTTCATTGAAACACATAACATATGAGCTAGGACCTCTGCATTGCAGGGTCTTAGAGCATGCTCTTCCAGGGTGAAAGCAGCAGCAGCAATACCCAAGTCATGACTGCTTCAGGGACAATCTCACGGCTGCTCCTTTCAATGCCACCCACACATCTGCTCAGTCCTTTCCCTCATAAGAGACCTGGATTAGATGTTTGCCTGAATAAGAGAGGCAATGCTGTTAATCCCTGCTTAACTGCAGTTTATCACTCCACAGATTGAACTCCTAAAACCAAGACTTGCCAAGAGAACCTACCACCATTTTCCAGGGGTGTCTGCAGAGACTGGAGCCTCCCACACTCACGTTATGCAGCTGCCAGCACCTCTTAATTCTCATTCCTCTTGAATAACACTTGTTTGCTTAGTAGTAGAAACAGAATCCACGTGGATAATAAAGTGCTCTTAGAAGTCGCATTTTGAATATGACATTTTGAAAAAGGATGTTTCCATAATACGAAGAAATGTGGCTTTCTGGAAGGCTCTTTCAGGACAATTTCTCCAATTAATAAATCCTCACAGTACAACTCATGGAAGTAAAATCCTACCAAAATGGGAGTCATCAGTTTCCATGAGCAGAAGCAAGGCACACACAATACACAACTGAACAATTTTCATTTTAACCAGGAAGCAGTGTAGTGGGTTATATACTTTGTTATTGCTCATCATCTTAGAGGACCTGGGCTTCAGTCATGGTTGAGACACAAACAAGAATATGCTCAATGGCATCGTCTAAGTCATCAGCTATCTTTTTCACAAAACTACCACAATCTGACATGGTGAACAATATCTGCTTAAGGCCCATAACTAGAATAGCAAGGGTGCTGCAGGTCAGAACTGAGATTTATTGAAAGGGATGTGTGAGGAAGCTTAGTCCCTCACTTTCATGAGCACTAAATTCACTCAAGATTTTAATAACAAAAAATGCAGGGTTGTCTGACAACATTCATTTTTTTTTCATGAGCCTGTCTTCTCAAATTCCCTGGCTAATGCTGTGCATAGTGACACAGCCAGTGTCACTCATGACAGCATTTACCTGCATTGCAACAACATGTCTTGCCTATCAACCTTAAATGTTTGACAAACTGCTCTATTTTTTTTTTTTTTCAAAAATAAATGCATAATGGCATAAAGATATGTGGAACTTTTGTGGGGGTTTGTTCTGTTTTTAAGAGCAGGCATCAGGGCTATCCGCTTTGCAGCTCTGTCCACAATGCAGATGAGCATGCTATGGAACAAAACATGCGGAAGGCTGTGAAAGACTTCCTTTATTTTTGTTACTAGCTGACTCTTTCTCTCCATTTCCTTCTACTACCAACTTCTTCTGCACTGAAAATGTCTGCAGGTACTTATCCTGCAAAATGCGGACATAGATATATGTGCTATATATATTACTTGTGCAGGAAAAATGAGGAAAAAAGATTAATAAAATGCTACAAACTGAATGAATATAATAATACTGTGAATAATGACATGAAGGCATCTTCATGTGGGTCCTGACAGAAGAACTGTGAAATATGGATCTTTCCCTTTAAGACCTGTGTGTCATCAAAACCAACACAACTTTCATTAACACATTAACAACGAAGTAGCTCCACTAAAATAAAAGAAAAAAAATGAGATGCTTATTCTTGCAGACACTTTTTTTAATGAAAGCATGCAAATTGGTAGTCATGAAGTGAAATGTGCTGTTGTTAACAGTATCAAATATGCTGAGTGGCATTACAATATATTTTCTCAATACCTCTCTTTATTAGTTGGTTTGGTGAGAGCTCTTCTACTTGTTGTAGTCTCCTATAACTACCAAGAAGATATGTGCTGGGCACAAAAGAATTTGTGATGATCATAGTTCTTACTTTGGAAGTAGTGCTGGGCTCTTCAGGTAGCTTGCTGTTGAACAAGATTTTACATCTTTACTCTAGGAGACAGGCGCTCTTTCATGTTATCTCCTGCATCTTACAGCTTTAATGTGCCTTGTTGAATACAACCACCTACAGAACTTTTATGTTTATTTAATCAGCCTGGGTGTAAACCTGGATTGCTAGAGAGCACTAATTGGCACTGCCTCATCTCAAAGAAAGGTTGGACAAGCTGAGGATGCGCGGGACTAAGAAGGATTTTTCGGTTTGCTTTTGGAATAGCAGGAACAGGACTGCCATTAACATTAACCTCATTTGCCTGCAGCAAAATTACTCTGCAACATTTCAGACCTAAAAAATAAGGGATACAGGGAAAAGTGATCCAATAATATTGACAGTTAATCATGAATAACTTCAACTTCCACTGAATAATACTACATGACCCTTTTGATGTAGGTAACTGGGGAGTAGAATCATTGGTTTAGCAGTTGATTTCAGTTTCATAAACACAATGTTAATTATATATGACTCAATCATCAATTTCTTTTGGTCAAATACTGAAAAAGTGGATTTGAGATCAATTCTCAAACTTCACATTTTTCTGCAATTAATATTTGGCTAGCTTTAAAACCACATGTGTATATATAACATAAATCAGCACAACACAAATGTCCACATAAGCCTGGAAAACAGTGCCAGTGATGTGCATTTCTTTTGTTTCTGTTTGAGTCCTGCTTAATATGTAATCTGCATTATCTATTCCTTCTCTTGTAAGCAGGTTTGAATGTAGTTTTAGGTGAAACTCTTGAATTATTTCATGAGCCTCTCTATAGCTTTTGCTCTAGTAATGCATATACCTGAGGTGCTTTCTTTTAATAAAAAAACTTTAAAAATTTTCTGATTGTCTCCTCTGCTGAGTAGGCAGAGAAGAAAGCATAGGTTTGACCTGTAGAATCAGAAACTGCAACACAGGTCTGTTTTTCCCCAAATTCAGTCTTGCTTCAGAAGATCTGTCCTGTGTACTTTCTACCAGGCCAAGAATGTATTCATAATTTAAGAAGCAACACTAGAACAACAGACATTGGATGAGAAATTATACTGTCAAATCAATGGCCCTGCGTTTGGCTTTTGTCCTTGCCAAATTCTTAGTGTTTATGCATGTTCCCTCACAGAGTGTTAGCTTTCTTTCACTGGAATATCAGTGATCATTTCAGACTGCATAACAGGATGTCATAAACTGCTATACTGGAGAAGAATTCCTCCTGCTTTCAGTTGTCAGCGCTGGGATCACTCAAAAACAGCCAGAATGCCTGATTAATCACATCATGAGGCCTCACATGTGGTTCCTTAGAAGCACAAGCTAATAATAGCTCTATATTATAAATACAAGAATACAGCTTTGGCCATTGTCTTAATCACATGGTTTACTTGATAATGATCACCAAATGTAGATTATGGCATCTGGAGTATCCACTATTAAAACCACTCTAAGCACATGATGACACCTTGAGAGACTGACTGCAAAATGAAATCTTCCATTTCAGTCTCTCATTCTGGTCAAGTTGGCCCAAATGGGATCTGCCTACTTGCACAGCTGAAAGTATACTTTAGAAGCAGTCGTTCAGCGCAGCGGGAGAAAGAAGGGTGTTTAGTAATTTAAAGCTTACACTAATTTAAATTCCAATGAGTTCTCGGACCTGCTTAGCTGCATGTCTACAGGGTGAATAATTTTACTTTGCTTTTACTCAGAACTAATGGAGTTCCTCCTTTTCCCATTCAAAACTAGTGCCAGCTCAGCATATTTCCGCTTCTCTGTCATAGCCTTATTTTTAATTAGCTTTCAAAAGCACATGTTTGCTCAGCAAAATAAGGGGAGAATGCAAGTGGTTAACACTGTGGTAAATTTCAGCCATGTTTTTGTCAGCTAGACAGCATGTGTTTCTTTCAGAAAGACTTTAAAGAATGACATAAATGCAGCTAATGTGAGCAGATGGCTTTGCTAATGACAGGCATTTCATGCAGGATTCAGGACTTTTTTAACTCCCTGTTCTCAGACCTGAAGCACAGAAGATCTCTGGCAAAGTCAAACTTTAGCTTCCAAATCTGTTTATGGTGTGTGCCTGTGTCAACCATTCTAGAAGTATATGTCCAAGATGTCTACTCTACAAATAAGAAAATAAAAATCAAGAGCACAGTAAAGAATAAGTGGGGAAGAATACATCGCAGCACTGCAGAAAGTTCGTCCCATCTGAAGATGTCTCTATGTACTGTTTTGCCTCACAATATGCAAATTGTATCACAAGATATCTAGCAGAAACACTGAAATATCAGGTACTGTCATGTTCAACTTCAGTGCAAATATCTTCATTCTACCTCCTCACCCCCCAAAAAAAGTTTAAAAATGACTCTCTGCAGAGCCTTTGCTGTCAGTCTCCACTTTTCAGGTTCTGTAGAGGAGCACTTGACTCTGCCTGCAGATACAGTCCTGTTTGTTAGAAATCACAGAAGTATTGGTTGTTAGACCATTCCTATCTCCAGGCAGTCATTCACGAGCCCCACAGAGTTGAGCTGACAAACAAGAAAATACTAACTTTGGTAAGAGTCACAGAGGTTCATTTCTGGAGATCTGACTGAGTAGGTTCACTCACACATACACATTCTGCTGAGAATTAACTCTTTCACATGCTCTTTATCTGACAGCATAGCAAATAAACAGCAGTGCATGATAAGGCATGCGCCATATTCTGTCTTACAGATGTACCCCTTCATTGCTCAAGAAGCTTTCTGTTTCCTTTTTATTTATCATTAGCAGTGGTCAAAATCCTTCATATATTTCTTTTTTAGCCAAGACATCAGACCGCAGGACAGCAGACATTGATCAGCATCTTTTCATTATCAAGGCTACCCAATACGTCTACCATTCAAAAGAAACAGAAAAGGTAATGAACTGAAGCACATGCAGTAACAAACCTCCCAAAGGGAGAAAGCTTCTTTCTAAAGCCCTGAAAGATACTGGCTCACCTGGAGTAGCAAGGGCTTAAACACCAATTGTCTTTAACATTGGACAGTAGCGTGGTCTCATGTACCTCATTATTTCTTACTTATGCAATACATATGAGCATTCTTTATATCATATAATATGCTGTATAATAACCTGTCCATATTCTGTTGAAAGGTAATAAACTTAAAATTGATTGAATACCTTTACTGATAGAACCATAGAATAGTTAGGGTTGGAACGGAACTTAAGATCGTCCAGTTCCAATCCCCCTGCCATGGGCAGAGATATCTCCCACTAAACCATGCCACTCAAGGCTCTGTTCAACCCAGCCTTGAGCACTGTCAGGGATGGAGCATTCACAGCTTCCTTGGAAAACCCTTTCCAGTGCCTCACCAACCTTACACTAAAGAATTTCTTCCTTATGTCCAATCTAAACTTCTCCTGTTTAAATTTTAATCCATTGCCCCTTGTCCTATCACTACAGTTCCTAATGAAGAGTCCCTCCCCAGCATCCTTATAAACCCCGTTTACATATTAGATGGCTTCTATGAGGTCTCCATGCAGCTTTCTCTTCTCCAGGCTGAACAGCCCCAACTTTCTCATCCTATCTTCATACGGGAGG
>JAOEHY010002750.1:0-11781 GCA_025447955.1 Psilopsiagon aurifrons | reverse complement strand
CAGAGTAGAGGGGCAGGATCACCTCCCTCGACCTGCTGGTCACACTCCTTTTGATGCAGCCCAGGATACAGTTGGCTGTCTGGGCTGTGAGCTCACACTGCCATCACCAAGTCCTTCTTGGCAGGGCTGCTCTGAATCTCTTCTCTGCCCAACCTGTAGCTGTGCCTGGCATTGCTTTTGATTTTTTTTTTATTTTTTTCCTTTTATTTTTTTGATGATATCCTTTTTTGTTCTTTTTTTTTTTTTTAATTTGCAATAAGAAAGTGAATATAGGAGCCTGATTTATTTTTTTTCTGTGCACCACCCATTATTTGATATGTAACTGTCATGTTCCCTCATATTTTTTCTCTCTCTAAATGTAACCACACTCCTCAGTTTTCTCTGTCACATTCAAACCTTTCCAAGACTCTGATCATACCTGCCACCTGGTTTTCGATTGTTTAAATTTCTTCTTCTTTTTTTTTTTTTTTTTTCCAAATAGGGCAGCCAAAATTGAACAAGACCCTCAAAGGGGAAGAGGACATTGCTATACATAAACACACAGTATCCTGCATCCAGGTATACATAAAATCAAATCATTCATTTTTATTTGATGAAAATGAGCTAAACAAAGGAAACTTTAAAGGGTTACAGGGTAGAGTGAGAAAACTTTTAAGGGTTTAAAGGGTAGAGTGAGGAAATAAATGAGACTTGGAGGTAAAGCAAAGAAAGCTTAAAAGATCTACAGAAACTAATAAGGTCATCTAATCAGATTAAATTTTAACAAAAAATCTTATTAAAACCAACTGACCGATGGATTAGGTGGATCTATTTCCTGTGGAAGGCAAAAGTGGGTTGTCAAAGCCCATGAGAAGGAAGAGAATTTTCAAGAGGCAATTTTCACAGAAATTCAAAAGGACAATAAGCAATCCATCTGTACAGAAATTATCTGTACTTTCAGCTATGGATCAATATTGCACCCTGGTATAAACATAAGTATTGTAAGTGAAGGAACAAACATATGATTTCATGATTACTGCTTTCTCTGGGTGTTTGTGAACCAAGATCAGCCTATCACCAGGAAGTTATTTATGAAAAGGATTTCAGAGAAGCATCACCAAAGAGAAAGAAATCATATTTCAGTACACTGGCAAAGGGAGAAAAGGTACACAGTTAAACTTATTTAGCCTTAGTACAATATAATGGTCAAACATTTGAACATCGGCTGTATAAGACTGTTTCTTTTTTCCCAGTTAAGAATCTGCAAGAAGCTCAGAAAAAGGAAAAGATCCATATAGAGGTCTAAAATAAAAATGAACAACTTATTCTGAATTCCACCACAGGAAAAGAGTTTTCTCAACAACTTCAGAAAGCAAACCAAGTGCAGACAAAGGGTCAAAATCCCTCATTTTTTGGGGGGGGAGAATGCAACTTGCGACTTTATTCTTCCTGGCAGCCTACCTAAGCTAAGGGCATCTCCCACTTTGGCCAACATAACCAAGAAATGACCCCTAATCAAAGTAGCTCTGCCAGCAAAAACTCCTAGTAGGTGTGCACTAACAAAGTGGTGTTATTACTGTCATCATTTTCTCTACTGAAAAACAAAGCAGATTTAAAAAAAAACCCAAAACAAATGGAAGTACTTTCTATATAATACATAATTACATTGCAAAGCTTACTGACTACAGGATCAGGCAGAGGACAAAACTTTATCTGGATTTTATAAGGCATTAGGCAAATTCATAGAGGAGATGCACATCATTGGTTATTAAACATGAAAGCCCATATGCAGCCCCTGGTTCAGAAAAAAAAAAACAAAACTAAAATGCTGATTGCTGAGAGGTGGGAAATTATACCATGGGAAGGATCACTCTATAGCTGCCCTATTTTTGATGTGCTTTCCCTAAGGGTCAGTATTAGAGCCTGGAGACTTTGGTCCTTTGATCTAAGCTCCCACACAGGTCACAGAAGTAATAATTCCTATAAACGTTCAGTGAAAATAGACATGAATACTCCAAGTCCAATAGGAGTCTTACCTTATTCAAACATTATTTGGTCCTTGTGGCCTTTCAAATATTTCAGCCTGCTGATAGTAATGAAAATTTCCATGTACCTCACATTCTATGTGCTTTGTGGGGACCACACTTAGTTTCCAGGTTCCCCAGTTCTACCACAGAAAGCAAAGGGAAGAGAAGTTTGGCCAAATACAGAAATTTTTAGTGGGTCTTCCCATTTCTGTCATTGTCTTGATAATTTGTGCTAGCTAGGATCTTACAGAACAGAATATAAGAGAAGCTCTACTGGATCAGACCAAAGTCTGGGTCCATCTGACTCAAACTGTCAGTCTGCTGCATCTCAGTCTTCTACCAGCTGGTGGTCATTTGGCTATACTCTCCCCTGACAAATACATAAGAAATATTGTAGGAGGAAATATTGTAAGGAGGAAACCTAAAGAGTTTCTTGCTGCTAGATCCTAGACAGAAGTGGACTATAATAAAGGGCTCGACTCTTACCTTCCCCTCTCCTTTCCTGCTGACCATGATACTTCTTCATCATTATATAAAAATATTTCAACTAGTTTCTATAACAATAGCATGGGAAACAATAAGTGAAAGAATAAACCAAGAAGTAGCAATCAATCCATACTCCTGCCCTTTTCAGACTCTGGCATTGCCACGCTGAGGCATATACCTCCTAGAGGAATGCAAATACCTCAGCCTTCCTTGAAGCAGTACATTTGTAGCAATGAACAAAGAAGATGGCACCTAAGCCTATAACATCACACTATCCACATGGTTACTCTCTGTGTGGCACGTTATCACATCAGGGAAAAGAAGGCACAGGGCTATGATTTCTGATAACCCAAAGACTTTTGGACCTGACACTATTATTTCATTGTTGAATGTGATAGTTTTTTAATGTTTAAAAGGCACTGTAGTAAAATATTTCCCTATAAAACAAAAACAAATAGTAAATACAATGGACAAATGACAGGACCTGCTCCCAGCAAGCAGTTTACAAAATATTTATATAAAATTTTGTAGCTTTCAACGGATCCCAAGTTTGCTGTTCAAATCAAAATGATATTTTAAGTCTTCTTAAAAAACAGAACGGAAACTTTAAGAATGAGACTTTGAAAAATGTAGCATGAGACCAGGCAATATACTATAAAGGCCTTCCCATTACATCTCTGCTTCATTTCTTTGCAAGGAATGTGATAGTGCTGATAGCATACCTTGCTTCTCTCAAAAAAACATTTGTACTAGAACGGAAATGGTGCAATTGTTTCTTTGCACTAAAACAAGATGTCAGTCCTGGTGATCTGGTATTACAGATACAATATAAGTTTCTTCATTTAAATTTATCTGATGAATGAATCATTCTCTTGCCCTCCCAATGTACCTTTAAAATTTTCTCAGTATCTCTGCCTCTGCACTGCCATACTCCCCCATACTGTTTTATCTAAAAAGTTAATAATACTTATAATACAGTAAAACGCATGTAGATATGCAGATCACACCTATGCATACAGTGATATAACCTCTTTTTTTTCTTTCTCCAATTAGCATCTGATGATATGAGCAGGCTAACATGATTACAGGCAATGAACCAATTACTACTTTTACAGTCATGCTGAACTGTTTTTCCTTTGACTTAATTATTTTTAAAAATAACAAGCTTTCATTATGCTTTTTATTGGTGATCACATTTACACACCAAGTCAGCTAATCAGCCACGAGCACATAACAATATGATGTGAATGCTTATTGCTCATATGGCTTGTTTTTAAACTTAGCAAAGCAACAAGCCAAAATGTCTGTAGTTGCAATTAATGGACAGAGTCAAACCCAGGAAATACATAAATGCTGTGGTACACTTCACAGTAAACACAGATGTACACTGCTTGTGCCTTTGTGTATCACTAAGCCTTTATCATCAGAGACAGTACAAGGAAGTGAGGAATGAGAAAGAAGTAACAGAGTCAAGGCAAGATGAAGTTTGCTTGGTGTACCTGCTAGAATCATAGAATGCTTTTGGTTGGAAAGGACCTTAAAATCTTCTCGTTCCAACCCCCCTGCCATGTGCAGTCATGCCTAACCCTAGACCATGTCCAACCTGGCCTTGAATACTGCATGCGATGTAGAGATTACAACTTCTCTGGGCAGCCTGTTCCAGTGCTTCACCACCCTCACACAAAAGAATTCCTTCCTTATATCTAACTTGAACTTCCCCTGTGTAAGTTTAAACTTACTACCCCTCTTCCTATGGCTACAGCTGCTGATGAAGCATCCCTCTCTGGCATCCATGTTGCTCTGACTTAAACTCCAGAAGTCTACTCCACCCCACAGGGGGTTTTGGTTAGAGTTTTCTCCCTTGTAACATCTTTTGGGAAGGATTCTGAACCAATTACATGTATGTACATATATATATATGTTTATCTTCCAGCTTGCATGGGGCAAGAACTGAATACCTCTGGAGCAAAGCCAGGAGCAGTACAGTCTCAGTGGCAATTGGAGCCACCTGATTGCAGATGGTCTCAGATAGCTAAAACGGTCCTGTGTGAGCGTATTTTTTTCCCAGGACTCACAAGAAGCTGTATCTTTGCACATCTTTGAACAACAGGAAATCACTGCTTTGCTTTAAGCTTGGAAATCATAGCTTCTGCTCTTGTTCACACTCCTCACTTTGCAAGAGCAGCAGCAAATCCCAGGAGCTCTCCTGTTGCTGGAGCTGTGGTGTGAAACTTACCTTCCAGGGGACTGGCCTAACTTGCCATGAGCTGGTGGAAATGCTTGCCATTCTTCCCAGAAGGGTTTCAGATAGGCAGAAAAGCTTAGGCTTGCAGAAATGCAGCAGGCTTCAGTATGGTAGTGACAGGGGGAAATGCCATCCTAATTTCCACTTTCTAGTCCAAAACCAGTTTCTAATCTCTTTTCTCACTGACTGATCATTTTAAAAAGAGTAACACTCTACTCAATTATTTTTAAAATATTGAAATGTCTTCAGGAAAGGTCTAAACATTTGTCTAAGGTACTTACTTTTGGCCTAAGAGGACCATGTGGGAGGTTTTAAAACTGTCCTAGCAGTTGTTTTTTCATCTTGTTGGCTGTTTTGAATCTTATTGTGAGATGCTTAAATCTTCCCTTAAGCATGGAAGCTTGCTGTACTTGGTAACTTAAGACTTTGGACTGCATTTGAGGAGCCAGATTCCTCAGAGTTAGGTACTGAAGTACTTCGCTTTTAGGCACTTATGTTCCTAATTAGATCTAGCCCTTTAAACTATGAACATCACGGAAAAGTCTCTCTGCATTAAGAAGAATTTATATTAAGCCATAGAAAAATGTTAAATTTTAATGCGCTAGAGCACTCAAACTTGGTTCTCACAAGTGGGAATCTCATTTACAAAATGGCTGCTAATGAAATCTTTGAGAAAATACCTTGGCTTCAAAGCAAAATTGAAATAAAGACAAATGACTGAGGAGTTATTGTTTTCAATAAGTTCTTTTTTCATGTGCTAATTACAGGGTGAGAAAATGATCCGAGTATCTTATTACCTATCTTTCCTTTTTCTGCCAGGAGTTTATAAGCGGTGTGAAAATGGAAGAGGATAGCGATAATTTCATTTATGTCTTAAAGAAAATAGTCAGGTTAGCCAGCATTTAATACATAGAGCAGGAGGATTCCATTTCCATGACTTTGAAGGACTAATACAATATTATCCGTCATGTAAGTGAAAGGAAAGATGGGGCCTTGAGCAGATGTGTTTATTTATATATAGACAAAAAAATCATCTCATCAGAGAAAGAACTTGCACAGGAGAGAAGACCACTGGGATACAGGCAGAGATATTAATTTTGTTATGACTAGTGCATTTATTTTGAGACAAAAAGGAGAGTTTTGGCGCTATGAGCTTTAACATTCTTTTACATAGAATCTTGGGGTGGGGAAAACCCCTTGAAAACTAAATGTTTCTGAAAACATGTCAGTATCCCAGGTAAAATCTCCTGAAACAATTTAATTATTACTGTGTTTTGAACATTTGCAAATCGCAAACTTCCATCATACTTTAAAGGAACATAAACACATCTTTGGTGCTCAGGGATTAAAACCAGAGAGGACAAAGTTATCCATTGTGGTTAATGCTACTAAAAATAATTGTCCTGCGTTCAGCAGTAGCAGCCATTTTTCTCCTTCTTAGTAGCTGGTGCAGTGCTGTGTTGTCAACTTTCAGCCTGGGAACAGTGCTGATAACATCAATGGTTTTAGTTGTTGCTCAGTAATGTTTACTCTGACCAAGGACTTTCTGAGTCTCACATTCTGCCAGGGAGGAGGGGAAGCAGGGAGGAAGCAGAGACAGGACACCTGATCCAAACTGAACAAAAAGGTATTCCATACCACAGCACGTCATGCCCAGTATATAAACTGGGGGCAGTTTCCTGGAAGGGTTAGATCACTGCTCGGGTCTGGCTGGGTAACGGCCGGTGGGTGGTGAGCAGTTGTATTCTCTTCCCTTGCTATTTCCCTTCTCCCAAATATTGCTGGTGGCAGCAGCAGTGCTTTGTGTTATTCCTTAGTTACTGGACTGTTCTTATCTCGGCCAAAGGAGTTACATTCTTTCCATTCTCCTCCCCATCCCTCCAGAAGTGGGGTGGAGGAAGGGGGGAGGGGGAGAGTGAGCCTGCGGCTGCATGGCTGAGTTGTCAGCTGGGCTTGCACCATGACAACAATTCAGCACATTATAAAGCAGGACATAAATTTCTGTTGTTTCAAATGCTAAGATCCCTCTGGAACAACTCTAGGAGCCTCAGCTCCTCCCAGAGCACACTGCAGCCAGAGCATCGGTGCTGAGTTTTCTCAGCACATCACTGTTGTACCTTGCACTGTGCCATGGATGCCCATTAAATCTTAGTATTACCTATAAAATTGCATTGCTGGTGCTCAGAGTGGTGTACCAATTTAGTCCTGCTTACCTCACAGACCTCCCTATCTAATTATTTGCTTAGTCATTCCCCAAGGTCCTACCCTGCTGGTCTCCCCTCAAATCCTACATTTTAAGTAAGAGCCTTTGGCTCTCACAATTTCAGTGTTTCTGCTCCTCTGACATGGAAGTTGTTCCTGGTGAAGGTTCGTGAATCAGAAGGTTTTATCCTTCCTGATTTACAAACATCCGTTAACTCTTATCTGTTCTCTTCAGGTCCTGCTCAGCATGCTCTACCAAAAATGCTGCAGGCTGTGTCTTTACTTTGAACAGCAATTCTTAGGATTTATTTTTTGAATATAAGCAGCCAGAAGGAGTCTAGAGGTGCTAAGCAGATGGAAAGCCTTATGAATAATGTGTGTCAGGCCCAGCTAAACCCAAGAGCAAACACTTCTGTACTACTTGCTAGAGCCACAGGAACGGGCAAGCCAGGCAAATGTCCTATATCAGCCAGCACACTCTGCCATCTTTCACCAGCCTCCAGCGTGGCAAGATGGGCCTGAACTGTCATTGAGAGTAAGGCAGGACACTGCAGGCACCGTGCCATAGTTCCCATCTCACGGACCCAGTTAGGCAGCCTGGAGAGCATCCTTATCAGAAAGACGTGATATTATGGGTCAAAAGGAAAGCATATTCAGAAAACTCCTATTTCTCAGTCTGCAACACTTGAAGAAATACTTAAAAATTGCAGATGCAGGCTATATCCACAGGGTTTTAAGCACATTCAGCTTTCTTTTGAGCAAATCAAGTATCAGTTCTTTGTTACCTGGTTACCTTATTTGAGAGGCAAATAAAAAAAAAAAAATAAAATAACAAACACCTGTGAGGTGGTAATTCCTCAATGTCTTGCAGCCATTTCACAGGCAAATATCCCAGATCAGAATTTCCTAGAGACCATCTTTTCCTTGTGTGACAGAGATCAGCTTCATAGCAGTTGAAAAGTTTGCTTGAAACTGCTCCCATCCCTCTCTAAGCCTCTTTGTCTTCCCTCACTCTGGTTACTAGTAGTTTGCATTTCTCCCCAGGGTCATTCTCATCCCCAGTGTTTCCTGCCAAACCCATGATTGAAGGACTGACTTCAAAGAATTCCTATATACCTCCTGAATATGGTAAGTGGGTTTATCTGAGATCAGTGTCTGTACCTCCTGCATATGGGCAAGCTGCAGCTCAGATTTAACACTTTGAGTGCAGAAAGGCAGCGCACAAGTAGAAAGAGGCACATGGAGTTCATGCTCACAGAAATAATACCAAAGCCCACCACATTCTATATGGCAACATTTGTTCAGACCTCCAGAGCCCGACCCCACACCAGAGGAGCAGAAAAAGTTAGTGGGGAAATCTCGATCATGCAGGATATGCATCGTTCCCTCTAAGAAATCAAGCATAAAATGATTTCTGCATGAAAATTTAAATGTTGACAACACAGCCACTTTGGGCATCACTTGTCGTAGGAGATAAAAGGAGAGTTAAAGCACATATTCTCCATGTACTTGATTTGGATTTGAGCTGTAATTTAAAGCAATAAGGGATATAGCCTCAGTATTAATATGAAGTCTGTTCTAACACTCTTGGTTTTATCATATATACCAGCCTTAACTGTGCCAACATACAGAATTTCAGGTGTATTCTGAACCGTTTGTTTGTTTGTTTGTTTTTGTCTTGCTAATTTTATTTTTTTATTTTTCTCTGAGCCTTTTATTAGCAAGTTGCCAAAAACATCTGTTTCAGCAAAACAGAGAGATGTCATACTGCATAGCTGCACTTGGAAAGGTCAGGCAAGAAGGGCAGGGGCTGCTTAAGTCACTTTTGCTGTGATATGCCTCACATTATGGAGCCCTGTCTTCAGACTGATTCTCCTGGGCTGGATATACTCATCTGGGACTGTTTGGGGACCTATCCCACAGGCTATCTACCCCAAAACCACTGGAGAGAGTTTGCACAGTAAGAAAAATATCAGGTTTCTTCCTTCTTTCACTTACCAGTCCCTCTTCCCACAGACTCTCAAAAAGAAAACAGGAGTACTCCAGCCTTTTAATTTAACCAAATTGGATTCCAAGGCAGTGCTTTCATACTTTTTAGATGCCTACTACATTTTGAGTATTATGTATATTGTATATTTTAACACCATAAGAGTAATAAGAGCTAACCAAATAATTTGCAGCAAATAACTTGAAGAATTTCACCTCTTCACTCATTCACCATTTTTCTGGAAGCAGCTAACAATGCTCTTGAATCTGCTGATCATTTGGAGTTGTTCTATCAGTTATTTTAGTGGCTTAATTTCAAGTCTACAGATAGTGGGTGAATTGTTTATTACAATTACAGGGAAAATGTTAATTTTGATCTGCCTTAGATATTCTCAATTGAATGCAGAGCTCAAGTATTCTACATAAATATTTAATATTGAAAGGCATTTACTTCTGTCAAAATATAAAGGTGATATGACATTTTATTTGACTTCCCCTACCTCCAGTTCAGCCTCAAAAAGAGCATTAAGACACTATCGAAGTTGAAAACAGCTTTACCAGAGCATTTGTTTAATGGTGAACAAATGCAGTATATCTTCTTGCCTCTATCTGCAATTAATGTTAATAGAATATAAATGCTTTAAGTTTCCAGTACTGAAGAGGCAATAGCTACTGCCTAGTTACATTGGTGGTGTCTCCCCTTTTTCCACTGTAAATACCAGATCTTGCAAAGTCCTGAATTGTGATTTCTGTTGTGTCAGGATCCATCATCAAGTAAATCTCATGTTATTCTGCTATACTGGCATTACCTGAAATAACGGTACAACTGCGGGTGCTGCAGGAGCCTTTGTTCAAAACTTTCACATGCATTTTATTTCCACTAACATTTCATCTTAGATTTTCATTAATAAAACATGCTTATGAATAAACAAATACTAGAGTAATAAACAAATACTAGAGTAGATGTGCATTATTTACTTATTTTGTGATTCAAGATGAAAAATGTCCCCGATTTACGCTGACATATAGTGGGAAGGGTTTTAGAAAAACTCTCTTTTTTACGTGGAGATTAAATATAGGCACTGGGAAAACCCTTTTTGTATACAAGGTTTGGTCACATGGTTAACATCTGGAATGTATTCATTTTTTCTATAAACTACATATGACTCCCTTTCTACTTCATTCCTCAAGCAGCAAGCAATATAGATGTATTAATATTAACATGCCTTTGATTCACTTCTCCACATTTTACAGTCTATTGCCATATGACAACAGCATGTCACCGCCAATGATGTAACCAAGCCTGCCACAGGAAATTCAGAAAGACTATTTTAATAGAAACTGGGCCTAAAAAGACCACAATTTAATTTTTATTCCATTTGTTAAGCCAAAAAATATGAAAAGATCTTTAGCTCTGTAGTACCTTTATACTCCTGCAGTGACAGAAAGGGCAAAGAGCTTCTCAAGTCTGCAGCTGAGATTTCCTGAAGGAAAAAGAAACTCCAAGATGTAGCAAACTGGATGCAGATAGCCTTACCCCTACCAGTTCCTCTTCCTGGACAGGATAGAGTACAGATGGGAGAAGACTTGCCAGGGTACCTTGCCCTGTCCATCGTTACCAGAAGGAGTGAGGACAATACTTAGTCACTGTTCTACAGTCACCCCTGACATTTAGGTGGTGTTGTCAACACGCCGAGTGTGGTTTTGGACCCTGATGGCTAGTACTTTCCTAGAAAAAGTTATTCAGGGACACACCATGGGAGGATCACTGAGGCTACCCTGGTTTGTTCAAAGGGGTGGAGGGGAAGGTAGTCACAAATCTTGCCAGAAAACACTGAAAGGGCCTTCTGCCCTCTGTGCTGGTGTAGTGTTATCCTGAGTAAACTACAGCACTCTACACACAGACATTTAAGGTTTTTTGCTCCAGAAAAGGGAAACACACCTCCACCAGCTGCCAAGTATGATATTGTCATAGCTGTAGCTCTGGCCTCTGATTTCAGATTGATCTTGTCCACCATGACCTGTCATCCAGTTCTTACTACTTGCTCTATATCATTATCAGATATCTGATATCATTATCATTATCCCTGCAGAAAGACTCAGAATTTGAACTTGTTAGTCTGCTATGGAAACTGAAAATTTCCAAGATTTTAATGGTGCTAAGTATTGTAGAACAATATAAGCTTTGTAACCTGTGTAAGATACTGGGTACCTTGAGATTTTCAGTAACAGGGCCAACAGATCTTACCAACTGTCAAGAATGAGCAAAAGCAGGTGTACCATGATTGCTCTTAATATTCAATGAAGAAAGACTTTGTTGTTTTCATTTAGTAATGAAACACACCATCAAGACACACCATCAAGAGAGATGGCATGAACTGAACCTAATTTTAAGTAGCTCCAACAAAGAAGTCAGATTCTGACAGGAAATTGAATCTCACTTGTTTGCTTCTTCTAGAATGGAGTTATCTGGAATCCTGTGATGATTTTTGGATACTGCACTGCTAAGAAACTTGGAATAAAACTTAAAGAAAGGTTGTAAGTCCAGGAAACATGCTGGAAAAAGAACAAATACGTAAGTTGTATTATTTTGCTCAGAAAAGAAGGCAGAGTGTGATGTCTCCATCATTAAAGGCTATTATATGTAAGTTGTATTATTTTGCTCAGAAAAGAAGGCAGAGTGTGATGTCTCCATCATTAAAGGCTATTAAGAGTAGGCTGGTGTCATGGGTTCAGCAGTAGCAGTCATTTTTCTCCTTCTCGATAGCTGGGTTAGACAACGATATAGGAGGACCAAGAGATTTTCCCCGAGGCTGGATAGTCATGAGTGGCAGGGTGTGTGGGATAGTATGGGCA
>JAOEHY010002749.1:0-19121 GCA_025447955.1 Psilopsiagon aurifrons | reverse complement strand
TCAAGGCCAGGTTGGACACAGGGGCTTGGAGCACCCTGCTCCAGTGGAAGATGTCCCTGCCCGTGGCAGGGGTTGGAACTGGATGAGCTGTAAGGTCCCTTCCAACTCAACACATGCTGTGATTCTGTGGTTCAGCTCTGGCAGTTGCTCCGTGTGTTGGGTACCTTCCAACCCATCATTTTTTTTTTTTGCCAAAAAGCTTTCACACTCCAGGGACATAAAAAGAGACAGAGAGGAGGGTATTTCATTATGTAGAACAGCGTGAATCCTTTCAGGTAACACAGAAATAGTCACATTATTTATTATAAACTGTGGTGGGGATGTTCGTGGCTCAGGATCACCCTCCCTGAGTCCTGACGGTGACACTTCATCATGGTGTGGATGGATGTGATGTGACGTCGTGTCATTACACCCGAATCCCAGTCAGGCATACAGGATGATTTTTCCCCCCATCCTGGCCCTGGTGCTTTCATTCCAGCCCTCCTGCCTCGTTGCCTCTCTCATTTTCTTCCCTGCTCTTGCATCCACCCTCAAATGAGACATAAATCAAGTTGAGGAAAGCAAGCACAAGCTGTTGAAAGGTTTGCTTTGATTAAACCTCCGTGGAGATCAGAGCTGCAGTTGTCACACTTTAGCTCCGAGCAGCATGAGGAATTCATCCCCAAATACATCACCAGGTACCAAAATACACCTGAAGATGCTGCGTTTCAGCGAGCCCGGATGCAGCTCTTCTCTCCTTCATGACGGTGGGCTTGTGTGTAATCACCCAGGAGATGATGAACGTTGTGGGATCCCAGTGGGCGAGCTCAGTTAAAGCAGAGAATCGTTTCACTGCTGTCGGTGTGTAGCTTGTGGGAAGTCTGGTGGGCAGGAGAAAATGAGCAGCTTTATTAGCACACAGGGCGTTCGGTGGGAGTGTAACAGCCAAGGCAAATTGCTTTTCAGGTCTGAGGTAGCGCTGCTGCTGTCCAAAGCAGAAAGAGGCTTGAAAACCCATTGTGGGCATTTTTCACACCCATTCCCTTGACACAAGCCCTTCCACTCAGCCCCAGGGTCCTCACCTCCCTCTGCAACTGCTTTCTGCTGCCCCACAGGACCCGGCATTGCTTCCATGGGGCATTCTGCAAGGTAAAGAGGCTGGAGGGTGGGAAAACTGATTAAGAAGCAGGAGAGCTGTTGACAACAATTGCCAGCCACTGAATGCCTTATCCATTGCCTCTTGGGCATCTCACAGAGCATGCTGGGTGAGCCCCATGCCTGTGACTGTTGTGAGCATACACACTGCAGAACGGTGTGGTCTGGGTACCAGAGTTAGGGTTACCAGCTCTGGGATTAGGGCCAGATTTTCCCTATAATGGCTCCAGATGGGAAATGGCAGCTCCTGGCAGAAAGCTTGGAGCTGCTGAGTTGCCCCAGGGAGCAACTTGACAAAGGGGACAGAGGAAGTCGGTGTTGGAGCAGAGCATCCCGTGTCTTGGCATCACCACCCATTTACATTGCACTTTGCATGCCCCATAAGCAAGCTGGGGATGTGTTGTGCATGATGCTGAAGGGGTTTGGCAGCACCTCCTCGAATCAGACTCACTTGGCAGCACAAATGGTAATGGGAACGATTTGTCTTCCTTAAACATCCCGGCTTCAGCAAGATGTGGGAGCGTGGCTGGGAGCTGGAGCCTGCAGTGAGGATCTCAAGGACTTGCTTTTATGATAGAAATAGCATAAATGCTGGAGACTTTTCAGACAGCTGCTGTAAATCTTCCCCATCCCATTGCCAGCATTAATTATTGCATTATTTTTTTATTAAAAAAATCAGATTTCCTATCAAGAAGACAGCCTTCTTGAGGGAAGATAGAGAAGATGACTAGAAAAATACATCTGAGGTTGCTCTTTGCTCAAGCAGGTCCCCTCTTCTGCAGGTTTTCCCAGTGTTTTGGTGCTGGGAGAGGGACAGGCACGGGCACGTTTCTGGTTGGGGCCAGGGCTTCTGTAACTGGTTTAAAGTCATACCATGGACTGCAAAGGCTTTACCTGCAGATCCAAAGGTGCTTCAAGCTGCCTGCCTGGAGCAGCCTCAGCTCCATGGCTGATGTTGCCTACCCCTGTCCCTCCTCTCCATAAAGTCATTTTTGTACCTAATTACAACCATTACAGCACACACATGCTTCTGCCTCCTCTAAAGTACCCCATAGGGGTTGGCTGGGCATCACCCACCTTCTCAAGCTCTGAATGCACTTCTGTTGTTCACATCTGGGGCAGGTACGTGCTGCTCCTTCACTAAGACAGAGCAAAAGGAGGAAAAGCCCATGGGCAGCACCAGAGCGCTGAGTCCAGCCGGTTACTGGGGTCCTAAGCCATGAATCATAAATGAAATGATCTTCCAGCTATTCCAGAGGAATAGAAGTAAAAATAGAGACATCTCCCAGCTCAGAGCATCCTCTGTGTTAGTTAAAAGCGCTATTCTCAGATGTGGAATTGGGCAGACTCGCCTTGGTGTGATGGTAGATGTGCATTGTCTTTGAGACAGGCTTTGGCGTGTAGGGGACTGATTTGTGGCTGGCTTAGAGGCTCTTGGCGTTATTTCTGGCTCTGTTACTATTCCCTTTGCCCGTGCTCCAGTGGAACCCTTCATCCCCCATCGCAGTCTTGGAAATAAGAGTATTTACTGGGCTTTACTTCCTGATTTCCTACCTTTCCAGGTATGCAGCTGCTTAATACACATGCGGGCTTTCATCTTGGTGCCAGAGTGATAAATCCTGGATCTTTATACCCAGAGCTTTCCAAAAGCCCCTTGTCAAAAGCAAACTCCGGCTCCGTGATGGTGCATGATCTCCTTAAATCTCCCTTTAAAATTAGCTGTCAGTCTAAAAAGAGGAACAAAATCAGCTTTTCCCCTCCTCCTGCAGGGGCTGAGCCCTCTGATTCCTGCAGACTGACACTTTTAAGATGTATTTACCAGTTCTGGAACTGCATCATTAATGCAGTAACGATGTCATGCGGGTTTGCACTCGTAGCATCATAAGAGGGACTTTTCATGCACGTTGGTTGTGTGTGCTGAGTCAGCAAAAGCAGTCCTGCAAAGGCAATGCAAGCGGGAGATTTCCTCCATCAAACAGGGTCTTTGGATTGTATAGGCCAAACTGTTTCTGTGCTGTGGACTCGTGGCTGAAGGGAGAGGCTTTCTGTCTGAAATCTCAGACCAAAGCCATGCCCTAAGTTTAAGGGGAGCCAGGACAGAGCTCCCTAAAGTGATCTGAGAGGTAGCACAGCAGAAGGAAATGCATAATGGACAGCTGTGATTAAAACAGGAGTGTCTTGATGGAGAAGGGTGGGAAGCATCTTTGGATTACTTGCTGCAGCAGTGACTGTCTGAATGTGGTGTGGAAGGACCCAGAGTGTTTTACATGGACGTGCCAGGCCATAGCTGCTGTTATGGGGGGGTTTCACACCATTTCACGTGGGGAGGGCCCCATGCAGTGAGAGATGCTCCTGCCATGTCGGGAGCGGTTTCCATGGCAATTCCTGAGCCTAATGAATGAGGTTTGTTTTCTCATGAATGGGCAAAGCCCTGAGCTGTGTAGGAGCTGGCTTGGGGCTGTCACCCCCTTGGTGGGTTCCGAGGGAGGGCAGGACTCCCCTTAGCAGGGCGGTGCCTTCAGCTCCTGGTACTTTGGCTTCAGAGGGATCCACCTCAATTCTTCCCTTTTCCTGGCTCTTTTGGATGAGCCTGGTGCTTTAACAAGCCTCTTGTTCACAGCCCTGGGGAGGCTGCAGTATCCCCCAGCATCAGAGCGTGGCACCAAGGCTGCGTGGACTCACTGGACATTCCGTGTCAGAGGGTTGATCCCCTGGGAAAAGATAAATCCCTCCTGGCTTTAGCTCCCCTTTTCCCAGCTGGGTTTGCCTCATCTTGTCAGCACCACCCGAGCCTCTCCCATAATGGATGGGATCAGATGATGGTACTTCCCCAGCTCAGCTGCTCCCCGTAGTCACGGCACGTTGGAGAAGATGAAAAGCCCACTAAAAATGGCAATTTCTGCCAACTTGGCAATAAAAATTTAAGAGGCTTCAATTAAGCAACAGGTTCGAAGATGGAACAATATTGTTTAATAGGGCTCTAGTGTGCCTTGGAGACTCATCCCCTCGTAACGCTTGCATGGGACAGAGAGCATCAGCTACCAACAACTGCAGTACCACAAATGTAATTACAGAGGCAGGAAAAAGGGGCTGGGGGTCTGGCACTCTGAAATCTGCATTTCCCAACAGGGTGTAGGCAATGGCGTTGGAAGATGAGGAGCAATTAAATAGCATTTCCCATGTTCCCTAACCCTCGCTCAGAGCATCTTCTCCTACCTACAGTCTTACACCTCCTCCTAGAAAAGCATTCACTCTCTGATTTCTTTCCCTCAATCCCACACACTCTCCCAGTTGATTTCCTCCAGTATATGGGCAGACTGTGAATTAATTCAACCACGAGGAGCAGAACTGGCAGGCAGCAGTGGCCAGCCGCAGAGAAAACTTCATTGCAATCGGGGTGGTTCAAAGCAGGCAATGGAAGGAAACAATTGCACGGCTGGTTTTGTAGGGCATCAGAGAGGTTTTGCTTCAAAAACAGCATTAGGAGTGATTCAGCCTGTTGGTAAAAGGACACAAAAGAAAATGGTTTTAGAGGTAACTGGTGGAAATGAGTCAGGGCCAGGAACGGTGCATCTGAACAGGCAGGGATTGGAAAGGGCTCGCTTAGGAAAGTCAGGAAGAGAGAGCATCAGGGATGTCGATGGCATAATGGTCTGGGTGCTCCTGCCAACCGTATTATATGAGTAAGATGGAAAGCTGCTCACTGAGGACGGGAGAGTTTCAGAGGGTCCAACTCCACCACACAAGCCCCAAATAGGGCACTTCTGTAAGACTGAGCCCAACAAATCCAGCCAACAATGTCCAGCAGGATGAGGGGGACACTTTCGGTGCTTATAGATGTGCCAAGGAGGGGATCAGGAGGGAGAGGGCGCAGTGTATTGCAATTCGAGACTGAGTTTGCACAGGAGTGAAGGATACCTCTCACTCAGCAGTTTGTAGATGATCAATGCAGCAAATGCCAGGAGCATCCATCCAGCGGGTGCTGGGAGCAAACCTGGGATGAGGCTGCCCTTGACTTTTTGGGGAGCCACAGGAAGTTTTAATATTGGTATTTGATTGACAAAATAATTTCTCAGGAAATGGGGACCCAAAGTGATGTTCTTCTGGTGCTGGAAGGGTTAAGCTGTTATCCTTAAAGACAATGACTTCTTTAGTGCTTTTGTGAAGGGAGCAAATGGGAAGGAACAGCACCCAGCAAAAGGGAGACAGCAAATAGACAACTTCCAGCATCATTAACTGGGGGATGGTGCCAACCAGCTGTGTCTGGGCTGAGTTTCTTAAGCATTTTTCAAGTGCTAGAGCTCCCTGGGATTGAAATTCCATTAACTTGATGTTATTTGATGTCTCATTAAATGGAGGTTTCTGCTTATTGAAGCAAACACAAACACACCCCGTACAGGTTTTGCCATGTTCAGGGAGAGGTTTGCATTTCTCCTCCCTGATTGCTGCCTCAGTTTGGTGGCATCAGGTGGGACCCACATGTGGAGGAGGGGGGAGAAGGGCTGAGCTGTAGCAGGATGCAGGATACATCCGCAAAGCCGGATTCATCACAGAGCCGAGCTGAGAAATGAGCTGAAAATGCCCCAACCTCATGCTGGAAGCATCTCTGCTATGTTTCCACATCGTCCCTATTACATCAAATTACACATGCAGAAAAAAACAGAGATGCCACTTAAAATAAATGGGGAAAAAAAGACCTCTCTGGCTGCAGACAGATGTTGGCGGTTATTGGGAGGCTCAGTGCCAGGAGCAGTGTGTGAAGGGCAGCAGCGTGGCCAGGGAAAAGGGCTGTGACAAGGACAGGGCTGTGCTGAACGGCCCCCACCACCCTGACCCGCTTCCCCCCTGTTTGCCAAAAGCAGCCCTTCCTTCCCTTGTGTTTCAGGCAAGCAAGATCCATCAGCTCAAGGAGAAGAGTCAATTTGTTCCTTTTCTTTTTGGCGCTCGACAGTTCATAACAGATCATGGTAATTCCTAATAGCTGGGGTGAAGAGAACTTAAAAAGCATTTCATTAATTAATGAAGTATTAATGATTGTGAAAGTGCGAGGATGTGAGTTTGTCAACCCCAATTAGAGGCTGAAGCTGAATCTCTATCAGCATGAGACGGCGCAGTGCCGGGGAGGGAGGTGTGCCCTTGGGAAGCTGCAGAGCAAAGCTAGAGCTCAGCAGTACTTTCCTCCAGGAATTGCCTTTACCCCTGCTTTTCTTACTGCTTTTATGCTTCTTTTCGCTCTCTGGCTTCAAAGAAAAGCAGCTTTGGTGGTAGCAGAGCAGATGAGAGGGGAGCAGCTCAGCATCCTTGGACAGGCTCCACTGGTCCAGCACTTGAACCCTCCTGCCACCCCCAAATCAGCGTCATCTAGAAGAAGGGAAAACATTTCTCTCAGGAGGAGGAGATGTCTATGTGGCTGTAAGGGAGAGGAATCAAATCCAAGTAGTGTCTGTCCCATTCTTATTGCTTATGTGCCCATGGAGTAATGGTTTAAACTTAAATGGGGGATTTCAGGGTAGATATAAGATAGAAGTTCTTCCTTGTGAGGGTGCTGAGCGCTGGCACAGGGTGCCCAGAGAAGCTGTGGCTGCCCCATCCCTGCAGTGTTCAAGGCCAGGTTGGACACAGGGGCTTGGAGCACCCTGCTCCAGTGGAAGGTGTCCCTGCCCTTGGCCTGGGGTTGGAACTGGATGAGCTTTAAGATCCCTTCAACCCGAACCATTCCGTGATTCTATGATCATGTGTGTTCCTGTTCCTGGCTCGGCTCCCCAGTGGGCTCTTCTAGTGGCATAATGGGCAGGAAATTCAAATGCCAAATGAGTAAAATGAGTCAGGTAGCTCTGAGGGGCCAAGTGCTTTGGATGTCAATGCTTTGCTCAAGATGCAGCCCCATTTTGGTGAGGAGGGGCTTAAGGAGTGGTGCTGTTATGGATGGAGCATTAACCGCAGCGCTTGCAGGGCACTAGGACTCCTGTGCCAAAGCAGGAAAGGGAACAGGAGTAAGGATGGGGCCGGTCTGCAGGGGAGTAGCTTGTGATCCTGCTCCATTGCTCTTCAGGACAGGAAGCTCTGCAGAAGACTTTGGCCCCTTGGTTTGAGTCTTTCAGTGCAAGGTGCAGTATTTGATGGGTAAAACCATGCCTGACTCTGGATCTAGATAATGGCTTCTTTGAAGGATGATGCTGAGCATTTCGGAGGGTGCAGCATAGCAGTCCTGGAACTCACCTTGTACCTGCGAGCGATGCTGCTGTGGCTCCGAGCACAGACAGTTACTGAACAGCTGCCTTCAGAGATAATTGGAAATAAAAGGTCAGGACAAGAGTTGTCTGCATCAGAGACTTGCTGCGTTGGGGCCTGCTCACCAAAACCTCCTGGGAAATGCAAAGGGAGCTTTCCTGGGACCAAATTATCTTAGGATGCTGAGGCAGAGTCTGGGGAATGTGCCCCCCCTATTCACTGCAGAGCCCCGTCCCTAATGATGTGCTGTTTTCTGTGAGAGTTTGCTTCTGATTGCAAATTACAGAGCAGGAGGGAAGCGATGAGCCTTTCAAGCTGTCATTACCATGGAGGATCCGGGTAATAACCCTTGATGAGCCTCTTGGAGAGAGATGAGTTCACTGACTTGCTCAAGGGAGGGAGCGTCTGACCCTGCCAGCCCAGGGAGCATTGTCTCTAAGCTCTTGCTTGTAAGGAAGAAGCATGGATTCGCCTGTCACACTTCAAATGAGCCTTTGCTGCTTCACCAAGCTAATGATGGAAGGGGAAGCACATGGATTCCCAGTGCTGGTCCCCCGGGTATGGGAGATGCTTTGGTTGCCTGCTTGGAGGCATGGCCAGCAGCAAGAAATCCTGCCTTGTGATACAGAGATGGAAGAGGTAGGGATTGATATAGAACAAGGCAGCAGCAAGGCACCTCTGTCACACCCAATAGGGATCTGCTGCATGGCCAGGGGTTCCGCTGGGGAAATTCCCTTCTAATAGGAGAAACTGGAGCTTCTCTGGAGTCACTTTTCTATCCCAGATTCCATGCCAGATGTGACAAGCTTTTCCCCAAAGCAGGAAAAGCTTTTATACTGCAGAGCAAAACAAAACCCAAACTTCACCAGTGTTAAATGTGCCAAGAAGCTTTTTCTGCTCTTGAGTATCAGTGATGCAGAAAGCAGAGGGAGAGCAAAAGTCTTGGCTTGTGGCAGGGGAGATGTGCTGCGCCTATTCCTGCATGTTCAGGAAGCCAAAGAAAAGTGAATTACACTTGTATGCTTGCACACTTGTGTGTGTGCAGGTGTGTGCATGGGGTTGTGTGTGCGGTGAGACAGCCTGTTCCAGTTTAGACCCATCACCCCTTCTCCTATCGCTACAGTCCCTAATGAAGAGTCCCCCTCCAGCATCCTTGTAGCCCCCTTCAGACACTGGAAACTGCTCTGAGGTCTCCACGCTTCTGGGGAGATGAAAACCAGCTTTGCTTTGTGGTATGGGGTAGTTGGTGCTTGTGATCCTGGCTGCAAACCAGGCCACAACTCTGTTAATGAAGTTGCATTGATTAGAGTTTTAATTAATCATTCAGCCCATGCACCTCATGTGGACACAGTGCCAGCTCACAAGCACCGTGGCTCCAACCCAACGCTGGCTGAGCAAAGAAGTGGGTAAGATAAAATATCGGATCATGAATCCATCGTTTTTGGATCCCATCACCTTCATTCAGGCTAAAATTTAAAGGGCTTAAAAGATTTGTGTGTAGCTGTGCTTGAAATAAAGCTGATACCATCTGAGACCACAACAGGCAACATATGGGCTTCTTTCTCCACCACGGATGACTAAGTGATGGCATCTGGTACTCTATTATATTGCAAGTGTAAAGCAAATGAGAAAAGATCCCCTTCAAACAGCACTTTGCTATTGTCAGGAAGGCACTCTCGAGAATTTCATTCCAAGGTGCTGCTTTGCTGGCTTTCAAACCCATCCCATTCAGAGCCTGTTTCTGGATGCTGATTGCTGGCAACCGGGTTTTTTTCACTTAATGCTTTGTCTGGTCCCAGCAGATGGGATCCCTCCATCGCCTGCTGCGTCTTCCCACCCCATGTAGATACATCTGCTCTTCTGGTCGGAGCTGCTGAGCACAGAGGTTGGTGGATGTCACCCTGAGCAGCTGAATAGCTCCAGCCACTGCTAGTTTCCAAAGCAGCTTGAGCAGCAGGGTGGGTTGAGGCAGATCTGGGGAGTGCCCAAGCTCATGTGCTTCAAGGGAGCAGCTTGGGCAACCTTGGGTGATGCTAGCTCCTGCATGTGTAGCATCCTACTACTTTGCCATGCAGAAAAGTTCTTCTTAGAAGGGGTTACTTGTCCAGCCCCTCAGGGAAGGGTCACGCTCTGAAGCCTGGGATCTTCCCTAAACTCTCCTTTAGCTTCCAGGTTTCATGCCCCTCCAAGGCAGGCTGTTCCCACCATGAGCCGTGTTCATTCCAACATCTCATCTTTCTCTTCCTGGCTGCAAAAGCTTAAAAGCCCATTATGGTTTTTTAGTGACTGAATGGTTCATAAGAGAAAGCCTCACGCCAGACCATGTTGCCCAAGGCTCTGTCCAACCTGGCCTTGAACACTGCCAGGGATGGAGCGTTTACCGCTTCTTTGGACACCCCATGCCAGCACCTCAGCACCCTCACAGTAAAGAATTCCTTTATATCCAACCTGGACTTCCCCTGTTTCAGTTTGAACCCATCACACTGTGTCCTATCACTGCAGTCCCTGATGAAAAGTCCTTCTCCAGCATCCTTATAGCCCCCTTCGGACACTGGAAGCTGCTCTGAGGTCTTCTCTTCTCCAGGCTGAACAGCCCCAATGTTCTCAGCCTGTCTCCATACGGAAGCTGCTCCAGCCCCTGCTCATCCTCGTGGCCTCCTCTGGCCTCGCTCCAGCAGCTCCATGTCCTTCTTATGTTGAGGACACCAGAACTGCACACAGTGCTGCAAGTGGGGTCTCACAAGAGCAGAGCAGAGGGGCAGGATCACCTCCTTCTCTGCTCCTCATGCTGCTTTTGATGCAGCCCAGCACACCGTTGGCTTCTGGGCTCTGAAGGCTCCTGTCTGGCAAGAGAAAGGAGATGCTGTGCCCCATCCTCGCTGCTGGTCCCCAGTGTCCCCTGACACCCCGCTCCTCCCTCTCTTGCAGCTGACGTACCTGCCTCCGCCGTGGGGTGAATGCCGCTCGTCGGATATGGGCTTAGACTTCTTTCCCGTTTACAGCATCACGGCCTGCAGGATCGACTGCGAGACCCGCTACATTGTGGAAAACTGCAACTGCAGGATGGTTCACATGCCAGGTCAGTGTGTGGGGGCAAGGGATGGAGGAGCAGGGACCAATCCCTTCAGCCAGCCCATGTCATTCAGTGTTAACAAGCTGGAAGGGGACCGTGGCTTAAAGGATGCTTCCCTATGGAAAGAAAGATGCTAACAGCAATTGCAGAATGCCTTGAAATAGGGGCAAGATGTGGCAGAGGGTCATCTGGTCTGCCCTATTTAGCCCCACCTAACACCTGTGGGTGTGATTTCCAGCAGCCTCCTCCTCTGTTTGCAAGAAAAGGCCCCAGCAGCAGGCAGATAGAATCAGAAACGGGTTTGGGTTGGAAAGGACCTGAAGATCATCCAGTTCCAACCCCCTGCCATGGGCAGGGACACCTTCCGAGCAGGTTGCTGCAAGCCCTGTCCAACCTGGCCTTGAGCACTGCCAGGGATGGGGCAGCCACAGCTTCTCTGGGCACCCTGTGCCAGCGCCTCAGCACTCTCACAGGGAAGAACTTCTTCCTTGTATCCAACCTGAGCTTCCCCTCTTTAAGTTACCTCTGCCACCCATCCCCAACCTGGATTCCCTTTGCTAAAGTGAGGTCCTTGTGGTCCCCAAGGAGAGCCCAGTGGTGCCTTGCAGCAGCAGTGGCTGATGCCCACTGATGGATATGTCCTTCCTATGCAGGGGATGCTCCCTTCTGTACTCCGGAGCAGTACAAGGAATGCGCAGAGCCTGCGCTCGGTGAGTACCAAGAGATCTCCCTGGGTACCATGGGTGTTCCAACCTGGGGACGCTTCTAGCAGCCCATGTCCTCCTGGGTGGCAGGACTGGGGTGATCTAGAGCAGCTGATGGGTTTGGATGAGACCCATCTTTTTGGGAAGGGCTGGGTGCACCTGGGGATGAAGTTTCTTCTGGTTGTCCATGGACATGGGCTCCATCAGTGCAGAAGCCCTCGGGATAGTGGGCACCCCAAGATGTATTGGAGGGGAGCATCTCCGGGTCTGAGTCTGGGTCTGGGTTTGGGATGGAGGGACCCATTCTAGGTCTGGATTGAGGAGACTCAATCACCATGTGTTCCCTGAGCACGTGCTGGTAACAGAGTGTAGTCTCCAGCAAAAGTCATCTCTCTGAGACGGTGAGGATGGCCATGTAATGAAGTGGGAGAGAAGTCGCCAAGAATGGGTTTCCTGCAGCTCCTTGGGCTCTCTCTGGGTGGCACAACCTCTGCTCCCACAGCTGCTGTATGTCGCTGACTCCATGAGATGTAACTCTGTGACCTCCTCCAGGTTTGCTTGCTGAAAAGGACAGCAATTACTGCATCTGCAGGACACCCTGTAACCTGACCAGATACAACAAAGAGCTCTCCATGGTCAAGATCCCCAGCAAGACCTCGGCCAAGTACCTGGAGAAGAAGTTCAACAAGTCAGAAAAATATATCTCGTGAGTGTTTGGGAGCACAGAACTTTGTTTCATGGGGGACTGTGTCTGTAAAGGCCCTTTGGTTGTTTAAACCAGCCTGTGCTAAGTTATGTCCTTCAGGGAGTGTTAGGGCAAAACCTTTGAGGACATGATGTTGCTTTCTTCTTAGTTGATGTGTTTCCAGACAATTGGATGCTCCTTCGCTGGCCTTGTCTTCACGAGCTGGTTTGGCCCTTTTGCAATCCTGCCTCTTGTGGAGGGAGCGAGAGTATTCCATATGAAGCATCCCTTAGGCTCTCACTGTTATCAAATTGAGATCCAGAGCTCAGATCCTGAGAGATCCTGAGGAATCATTTTCCATCTTCTGCTAAGGCTGACAGAGTCCTCATGGTGCCCTATGGTCTTGGTCTCCAAGAGGACCGAGTGTCTGGGGGTTGCTGAGGACCCCAGGAAGAGAAGAGTCAGGACAGAAAGGGGAATAATGACCCAAATTCCTGTTTCTTACCCCAAAGCACACGAGGCTGCTGGTGGCTGATGGGCTGATGCTGTTCTCCTCTTTCTGCAGAGAGAATATTCTTGTGCTGGACATATTTTTTGAAGCACTCAACTATGAGACAATTGAGCAGAAGAAAGCCTATGAAGTGGCAGCCTTACTTGGTAAGAGTCGATCAGAGGTGCAATGTGGAGTCTGTGTGAGCCTTTGTTGGAGTCCATGTGTGGTTAAGGGATGGACAGAGTGTGTACGGTGTAGGTGCATTGCCTTGAAAATCCCAGCAAGGTCCAGATAACTTCCTGGCCAGTTTTCCACCCCATCTCTTCTTTTCCTTACAACATCAAGCCATCCCAGGAATGTCCCAGGGACTACAGCGAGTCCATGTGTCCTGTGAAAGGTTAACATGAGCTTGCTCTATCTCTGTTTGCTACCAGGGCCCTATTGTTTGGGGCTGAGCAGGTGATGGATGCTTGCTGTGGTGTCCCCATGCTGGAAGTGCAACGTGTGGAGGAGGACAGCTCTTCTATCATTTACCCATCACCTCTTAGATGCTTCAAATCCATCCTCCTTTTCAGCCCTTCTGCACATGGGTTCCCCAGGAGTGCTGCAGTGAGGAAGAGGAGGCTGGTAATGAAGCCTCTTTAACACAAAGCCCCCTATTTGCCTGACTTTGCATGAGCGTTGTTCCCGGGGCACTGCAGGTTTTGGGCAGAGTCTCATCTCCCCCCAGTCCTCAGCCCTTTTTGAACCATCACTTTGCCCCCAAGCACCTTCTTGGGTGCTTGAATCTCCTTCTTCTGCCTCTGTCTTGTGGATAACCACAGCAAAGGCCCCATCACTCCTCCACCCGTTGGTGCCTTTGCTCTGGGGAGCATCACAGTCAAAGAATGGATGTTCTGCAGCAGAATCCATGAGATTTATCTTCCCTAAGCACAGCACAGCATCTCATGTCAGCAGTTCCCTTCCCAGCAGATTCCTGGAAGCCTCCTCTCCCCACGGTGCCTCCTTCACAGCCTTTCCCCAGCCCTGGGGCACTGCAGTAGAGGCAGCTTTGAGATGCTCCCGTACAAAGCAGCACATCTCCCTTAACTCTTTTTGGCAGGTTTGTGTTTTTTCTCAGCTCCCAGGGACGTTACCTAATTCTGCTCCAGCATCTTTTTTCTTCCCCCACCCAGTTTGGGAATTGGGCTTTGGGATGCCTGGGATGGAGCCTGCTGTCTTGCTTTCACAGATGGCTTGCTCAGATGCCAATGTGCAGCATCACATCCCCATCAGGTTTCCAGCTGATGGCCTCATTAGCAGGAAAACTACTTTGGTGGCAAGCAACATCCTTCCTGGGATGCTTGGAAGTGTTTCTGGGGTTGTTTCCCCACTCTTTGGGGACAGCAATGCCCAGGGCAGCTGTGCTGTGATTGCATGGGTGCCTTGAAGAGCTTCCACCCCAGCAGTAAAACCCATCCATGTGTTGTTCTCTCTCCTAGGTGACATTGGAGGCCAGATGGGGCTCTTTATCGGTGCTAGCATCCTCACTATACTAGAGCTCTTTGATTATATATATGAGGTAAGACCTTCCTTATTCCTCTGGCAGTGTGTGGGTTTGCCAACCCTGACACCAGGCTGGGGTGGTCATGGACCAGGACTCTCCATGCCCAGTGTGTGATTGTTAAGTTTAATTAATGATACTATACACTTAATGCTCTACAATAGTGCTGTATAGTCAGTCATGACTATGTAATGTGATGGGGAGATCCCTGCCTCAGGAGAAGCTCTCCATGGAGGGACTGGCATGTAGCCATGGTTCACATGGACCCTGCCTCTGCTAATGAGATTTGCTTCTTGCTTGGGCTAATGAAGCATCACCTCCATGTGGTTGTGCTGCTCCCCTCCAAAGCTTGTACTGCCTGGGGTGCTGGCTGGGACCTGCTGCTGCACCCTCCTGTCCTCAGTCCCAATGGGACTTCTCCCAGCAGTATGTTATCATCTTCTCCTTAAGACACCTTTAATCATTGCTTGAGTCCCAGTCCAGCCGTCAGGCAGGAGGAGCAGCAAGTACAGACCTTGTACCACTGTCGGGGTGAGGAAGCCCAGTCCCTGATACCTGCTGTCTGCAGCTCTGGAGCAAAGAGCTTTCTAGGAAGCACCAAAGGAAGCTCAAGCATGGCCATGTGGCTCAATAGTGGCTGAGAGCGTCTGCTCCAGAGGAAAGCGCAACCCTCCAATTCCCATCAATGGGAATTAATGCAATAAGCATTCCAGAGGGGATGTTGTTTTCCGGCAGCATCCCTCCTCCTGCCCCCCAGCAGCAGAGTTACGACCTTGTATATTTTGAATGTCTTTTTGCCTAAGCAGGTCCCCCAGCACAGCTCAGCATCTCCCAGGGGATTTTGGCTTTCCTACGCCATGGTGCCAACTGAGGCCTCGGTGGTGCCGTGCTGTCACAGCCTCCCTGTGGGCATCACCCCTCCAGCATCCTCTTGCCACTGCCCCAGCTGCTCTCTCCACCTTCCTGCCATTTGGACCCATTTCCTCACCTAAGTGGGCCCCAGTCCAAAATAACCCTTTCTGGAGCACCCTCCCCACTGATCTCCCTTCCCTGTCTTCATTGCAGAAGGCTTCCAATTGGGGGTCAGGCTCATGATTCTGTTTATGAAAGGGGAAACTGTGGCAGGGAGAAGGCGTGCAGGTGGGTGTGAGCTGCTGAGGAGCATCTAGTTTGCACTGAGGTGACCCCAGGGACCCAGACACAGACGCATGTGTCCTGTTTTGTAGCAGGGAAGAATGAGTTTATGTCTTGGGATAGTTTCAAAGAGGATGCAAACACCTATGGAGATGGGTGATTCCCAGCAAATTCGGCACATCCCCGCCCAAGGCCTTTTCCCTTCTCCCTGGGAAAGTGCCTTCTGCTAATTCAGCCCCTCTGCTCTTTGCCTGGTGAGTTCAGTGCAGTGGCTTTGCACCCCTGCACCCAAATATGCGACATCTCAGACCTACATAGACCTTTCTCAGCCCCGAATTGCAATGGGACCAGGATCCCACGGGATTTTCCAGTCTGGGGTCATTGGTGGCTGTTGCATCCAGGCCAGATGGGTGCACAGGGATGTCGGGCATACACGATCTCTGCTCCAAGCTTCTCGTTATTAAAGTTGGGATGCTGGCTTTTCGTTTTAAACCCATCGCAGTTTAAGTCCCCATCACAGCTCCGCTCCGGGCAGCTCTTAGCACTTGGTAGCATTATTCTGCAATAAAATATGTTGGAAATTACAAGCATAAAGCTCATAATGGCTTCGGAGTGCAAACAAAACCTGCGCCTGGGTTTAGGTCTCAGCCTGAGTGCACACAGTATTTCATTAGTCACCTATTCCTGCCTTTCTCAGGGTTCTTTCGTAAGAAGATAATAAGACAGCTCACAAAACTTTAACTTTTTTTCCCTGTTTTACTCCTTTGTTTGACATCTGCTTATGAAAGTTGGCAAGTGGTTTCCTGTTGGTGTTTTTCTTCTCTTCTTTTGGGGCTAAAAAGGCTTAGGAGAGGAGCCTGTCCCCTTGGAGAGGCTCCCTATGAACACCTAAGGATGCACCACCATGTTCATCCAGCTGTGTCCTATGTGGGGCATCTTCATGGTCACCCATATTTAACCCACACCAGAGATAAAATGTCTTAAATGAAACATAATCCACATGGTTGAGCTTATCTGCTCAGGCTTACATCAAGGCATGGTTCAGTGCACCTAAAACTCATTGAGTTTTCAATCAAAGCCTTTGTAAACCCTGAGATGGTCAGCAAAGGGGCGCAACCATCCTTTTCATGTGGCTTAGCCAAAAGCAGATGAAATACTGACCTTTGAGATGTTGTTTTGCATTGTTCAGTTGCCTCAGTCCTCCTCTTGGTCCTGCCCAGGGCAGAGTCTTGCTTCTCGGCTTATTGGGGTCTCAGATCCCCACCACATATCTCTGCATGTCATGCACCCAGCGTCCACCTCACTTCCCTGGGAACTGACCCCATTTTTCACATGTTTAGCATTCTTATTTCTTTTTAATTTCCCTCCAGTGGCAGTTTTTCAGGAAAACACTACTTTTCAGCCTTTCTGGGTTTTCCCTTGGAAATACATTCTTCAGCAGCAGTTGCCAGGGAAATAACGTGGCTGTGAAGGGAAAGAGCACTCCCCGAGCTGACGTTTCTCAATAGACTCCTAAATGCATTTAAGAAACTAGAGGTTTGGGTTGGTTTTTTACCATGTGAAGAATTCCAGTTTGACCCATAGGGTGGTTTTCTTGGAAAGATTGTCTCCTTCTCCATACCCTTGGGAGGGTTCAGAGGGTTACGATCAGCTGAGTAGTTAGACGCCTGTAGACAGTGGCATTCCCCAGGGATCAATACTGGGTCCAGTCTTATTCAATTTGTTTATCAACGACCTGGATGAAGGTCTGGAGCGTTCCCACTGTAAGTTTGTGATGATACAAAGCTGGGGGCAGTGGCTGATACGGGTCTACGAGGATGCTGGAGAGGGACTCTTCATCAGGGTCTGTAATGATAGGACAAGGGGTGATGGGTTCAAACTGAAACAGGGGAAGTTCAGGTTGGATCTAAGGAAGAAATTCTTTACTATGAGGGCACTGAGGCACTGGCACAGGGTGCCCAGAGAAGTGGTAAAAGCTCCGTCCCTGGCAGCTTTCAAGGCCGGGTTGGACAGAGCCTTGGGCAGCGTGGTCTAGTGTGAGGTGTCCCTGCCCATGGCAGGGGGTTAGAACTGGATGGTCTTTGGTCCTTTCCAACCCAAGCCATTGTGTGATTCTATGATACACCTCCAGGCTGTGCTGCCATTCAGCGGGTCCCTGATAGTCTGGAGAATTGGGCAGGGAGAAACTGATGAGGTTCAACAAGGACAAGTGTAGGGTCCTGCCTCTGGGGAGGAAGAATGCCAAGTGCAAGCACAGGTTGGGGGTGACCTACTAGAGAGCAGTTCAGCTGAGAAGGATCTAGGAGTGCTGGTGGATGGTGAGTTGATAGAAGGGACGAGAGTACCCTGGGGAGTGTGGCAGCAGCTCAAGGGAGGTGATTCCTTCCCCTCTACTCGACCCTGGTGAGGCCACATCTGGAGTCCTGTGTCCAGTCCTGAGCTCCTCAGGACAGCTTAAACAAGAGAGAGGGTCCAGCTGGAGGGGGTCAAATGGAGGCCACAAGGATGCTCAGGGATCTGGAGCATCTTTTGAGGAGAGATTGGGGGAGTTGGGCCTGTTTTAGCATAAAGAAGAGGGGGGATCCCATCAATGGAGATCAACAGCTCAAAGGAGGTACCAGGAGGATGGTGCCAGACTCTTTGCAGTGGTGCCCAGCAACAGGACAAGGAGCAGTGACCATAAACTAAACCACAGCAAGTTCCACCTCAACATGAGGAAGAACTTCTTTCCATTGAGGGGGGCAGAGCCCTGGCACAGGCTGCCCAGGGGGGTTATGGGGTCTCCCTCTCTGGAGACATTGAATCCCACCATGGACATGTTCCTGTGTGACCTGCTCTGGGTGGCCCTGCCTTGGCAGGAGTGGCACTGGATGATCTCCAGAGGTCCCTTCAACCCTAATGGTCCCATGAAACCCAATGCATCCCCTGGGCCCTTTGGTGAGGCTGATGGATGCCCATGCGGGCAAGTCTTTGGATGTCTCGCCTGTTCCTCCCCACCTTAACCCAAGCTCCCTCTTTTGCAGCTGATCAAGGAGAAATTATTAGACCTACTTGGAAAAGAGGAAGAGGAAGGGAGCCATGATGAAAACGTGGTAAGGAGCTCCATTGGGAGACAAGAGGCAGAAGTCACTCGATACGGATGCAGTGTTCGGCCACTGATTGAGTTATTCCCAAAGGACTGATGCCATGGCTCGGCTACAGAAAGGAGAGAGCGGTTGGGGAGGGACAGGGAGCATGCGGAGGCTCTGGGATAACCCTGTCCCCCGCTCTCCATCCGCAGAGCACTTGTGACCCCATGCCAAACCATTCGGAATCCATCAGCCACACTGTGACCGTGCCGCTGCAGGCCACCCTGGGAACGCTGGAGGAGATTGCCTGCTGACACCACCCGACCGCTCCACAGTGCCAACACCTAAGGAAGGGAAACTGCACAGGGAAGCAGGGACCGAGCTCAGGTTTGCCAAGGGGGAACAAAACTAAAAACGTAATGACAAAAATAGAGTAAAACAATTTAAAAAAGGAAGAAAATCGCTATGCATTAAAACAATAAATATATATATTATATATATACACACAAAAAACCAAGCGAGAGGCGCCTTGGACTTGACTTGTGTTGTCCTTTCCTGTGGGGGGGTTGTCTTCAAGACGTGAAGGCAGCAGCTCGTTTTCGAACTGTACAAAACAAAGAGAGTACCACCAACCCCAGCCCTGCCATGTCACAAACTGCCACGTGTATAAAGCACTTGCATGCCAGTTCTTTTTACGGCACTATATTCCTATCTGTCTTTATAAGCTCTGTTCCTCTTTACAGTCTCTGATTTTCACTACAAGAAGGAACTCGCGGGCCCAGCCATCCCCTGAAATCACCATTACTAACGTCGTAGGCTGAATTAGAATAAAGAAACAAAAAGTCGCAGCTCTTGGATTCTTCTTACGTTCTTGTCCTTCGTGTCAGTCTGTGATGAATCTTAAGCTAAGCCAGGTCCCCCCGAGGCCGGGCCACCTCAACGCTACCAGTCACCCCAAGGTGAGCATCCCTGGAGAGGGGACGGACCGGGTGGCTCTTGGTGGATCGTCCCCCCCGGCTGCTGGGTCGTGCTCCTCCATCTGCAGTGCCTGGATAG